>JAOVYW010010082.1:0-39893 GCA_025775045.1 Hiodon tergisus
TAGTGCCCCAGCCCCCCCCTGCTCCCCCGTTAATCTCCCCCACCAAGCCCCCATCTTCCCTGGGCGAGGACCTGGATGCAGCCCAGCCACCCGCCCTCTTCTCCAGCTCACGCTCCAGCTCCCCGCTCCAGCTCAACCTCCTGCAGGAGGAGCTGCCCAAACCTGTGGAGCACCAGGACAGTGCAGTGCGGGCAGAAAGCCTGCATGAGTCGCACGCCAAGGGGGTGAGACACGTCTGCCCCTTATTTTTTGTAAGAAGCTTAGAGGCCAGGATGAAACTACTGGCTGTATAGCATAAAGATGGATAATTCTTTAGCTTGCCTGTCACTGTTCCTGACAGAATAATTACTTCCACAAAGACAATGCTTGTGTGTTTCAAGTTGCTAATGATGTAATATACCATATAATTTCCAAACACATAGAAACTTTTCACGTCTACATATTTGTATTGCACTTTTGTACGTCGCTCTGGATAAGAGTCTGCTAAATGACTAAAATGTAATGTGTACATTATGTATCATTTGTGTATCTTGGCAGTTGGAGCTATGTTCACTTGTTGAAGGTACTGCATGCACAGATTAGTGGGCACTCTGACCCCACCCTGATCTCTGCGTTTCCCCCAGGAGGATGTGCACAGCGAGTCAGGCAACCAAGATGCCCAGTCCTCCTCCAGCAAGCTGCTGGACATGCTGCTCCATGAGGACTCCCGCTCTGGCACGGGCTCCAACGTCTCCGGCTCCGGGGGGTCTCTGGGCTCCGGCTCCGGCTTCAATGGCACCTCCACTAGCCATACAGGTGCCTGCCTGCCTGTCTGGGAATTTAATCAGGGAGCAGTGATACTTAAGCTGTATACATTACACAGTATAATATAGTGGGTGGTTCTTCCATTTATTTATTTATTTATTTATGTATTGGATCCATGTAAGTACCGTGTTAAGCTTTGCCGTATGTTAAAAAAAAGCCTTCCTTTAAAGCACACTATTCATACGCCTGCACACATTGCAGGCAGCAGCAACAGCAGCAAGTATTTTGCCAGCAACGACTCCTCTGACACCTCTCGCAAGGCCCGCGAGTTGCAGGTGGTGCAGGAGCAAGCCAGCTTTGGGAGGTGTGTGGAGAACTCACTCTGGACCATGATTCAGCGCACCCCTGAGCCTGTCATGATGACCTATCAGATCCACTCCAGGTACTGTGAGACCCCTCTCCCCTGACCTAGTCCCCGGCGCATCCTCCCCCCCCCCTCCCCCCCATGCCTAGCTGTGTGAAAAGCCACTCCCACTATTGAGTCCATCCCAAAGCCATGCCCAAGAGTAACCTAGTCCAACACAAAGCGTCGATGATTGGATAGAAAGTTCTGACGCTCCCTGTGAAGCCAAAGTTACCCTCTTTACGTTGGCAATGGCTATCAAAATAATTACTGATATTAGCTTTCCTTGATGCCATCTACCCAAACCCCCTCTCCCAGCACACCGCACCCGCCCAAAGACTGTACAATCACTGTTTGGGCTGTCTCTCTCCACAGGCCAAACAAACTTAGTTCTCGCAGTGGCACTCACCGAAGTAGTTGTCTCTTTGCACTGCGCAGGCATTGCTAGAGGTAGGTGATTTCAGCTACCGATTGCAGGAGCTCCTTCTCACAGTGCTGTGAGTGCAGGATCTCTATCTTTCTGTACTCTGTAGTTTCACAGGAGCAGCGTGAGAAACAGACACCGGTTCTTCCCTGGGAAAGTGTGTCAGTATTTATAGTGCACTTCATCCCTTTACCAGCTTCATACAGGATGGGTAGCTCCTGGCTGTTGCTCTTGTTGGGAGTTGGACTTGTTGTGTTTTCCATGTTGCGTGTAAGAGTGTGTGGGTATGTGTGGTGTGTGTCCCCATCCCCGGATGGAGAGGGGTGGGGGTGTTGTTGTGGAAGCACATTTCTAGACTGTGGAGTGAGTGTGTTCCGTGTGTCCAGGGACCAGGCCCAGGTTCTAAAGGAGGACCAGGTGAAGCTGCGGCAAATGCAGCACTTGCAGCCGTGGTTCACGCAGGACCAGAAGGAGGAACTGGCTGAGGTGCACCCCTGGATACAGCTCCTAAAGGTCCCGGAGGAGATCAATACAGAGGTGCGGCCTCACTTACACTTACTCAAGGTGCCTGAGGAAATCAGAGGTATGGCCTCTAGCACTCACTCCGTCACAATTACTCGCACACTCCACTTGCGCACATTCGGTCAAACATACAGGTGCATCGTTCTGCACACAGAGATGTTCTCCCAAGTGTTGACACAAATTAGATGGGGAAAAGTTCACATCTTAAGTGGAATTAAAGTAAGTTTTTGGATCAGCAGTTCAGTTTGGATCTTCATACAGTGTTTTTTACGCTTAGAGCAGTTGGCCTCTGTCTCTGTTTGTTTTCCTTATGTAATCGCTGTCTTTAACGGCTTTCAGGGCTGTGTGAACTGCACCAGTGCTCCCGAGGGCAAGATGTCCTCCTCCTCTCCTCACCCACAGGTATTCGACACCTGCCTGGTGGACTGTCCCCCACAAAAGGCTGGCCAAGCACCTGAGACCTGAGACCAGTTCCCTGGTCCCGCCTCCCACCCCCGGGAGTACAGCTTCATGAATCCTCCCACCTCTGTGCCGAGGCCTTCCGTTTCTCTGGCGTCATCAGCGTGTATGCACTACACAAGTCTGTGCTCATAAATGCCTGAGCAGAGAGAACTTTTGAATAATTTAATTTGTACCATTCATTGTTGGTTATGACGGACCTCTAAAACTGTGAATCCTTAAGCCTCCAGTAGTGTATATTTCTAATTACACAAATGGATTCCTTTTCCTGATTTGCGCCAGGTGTACTCCTCTATCGTAGCCCGATGGATGTGAGCTTTTGCCTTCCTGCACTGGGTTTTTCACGGTTCTGGTGAACATTTTCGTTTCCAGGTATGAATGTTAACTCAAACTTGAGTCTCTCTGATGCAGAAAAACCCTTCACAAGCACAATGCTTACAGGTTTCCCAGACCAGGACTTACTCTGAACTATGCTCAAAGGCATTTTATGCTAGGCTTTGTGAGTATGTGTAAATCTGCAATACTAGTCTGTTTTAACGTCGGTGATGTTTTTACGTCCAAGTGAAGTAGACTGGCCAGTCAGTGTGCTCTGTCCAGCTGTCTCAAGAGTGTATGTGATGCAGTCTGCCCTGGGTGTGCTTTCACTCACTATATTATTATATCCCTGTAGTGGGTGAATGTTTCAATTTTCCTTCTCCTTAAACAAGCCGGTTATCCATCTTCATCTCATCAGCTCCACACTGTGGCTCCTCTCCCAGCTGTTCCTGTCCCAGACTGTGATTTTCTAAAAACCCAAAAGAAGAACAAAACATTCATAGGTTTTGACTACGCCTGTCTGGGAATGTTTGTCTCCGCAATAGTGAACAGAAGAGCTGTCATGGTCCTGTGAGCGGCTCCACCTGTCTCCGGCTCTCGTCAGGCCCCCTAAGAGCCCGTCATGTGGGCGTCAATGCTGTGATGAGAGTAACCACACTAACCAGCTGGGCAGTACGTTGTATGTTAGTTAATACAAACTATGGGGGTTATCTCCAGTGATTGTACGTAAATATCTTAATTTATTGCAACATCATGCCAAAAAACAACCTTTCTGTTACCGTTTTAAAATGTTCCCATCGGTGTTTTTTAAGTAATTGTGACCACTGTTGTCCTCCTTGTTAGATGTGTTTTTTTTGTTTTTGTTTTGTTAGTCTGGGTCGATCGATAAACAACTGACAAAACAAACTAACAACAAAGCCTGATTGAGGCAAGTGTTCTGGGGAGCATACACATGTCACGGTTTGATGTAGTGTCCTGGAGAGCATACATCTGTCCGTGAGCTGGATTTTATACTGTTCTGCCAGGGGATTGGAGACACCAAGGTTTTGTACAGTATTTTTTGGAAAGTGTATTACAATACCTTGTATTTTGCAGTTAAAAATAAAAAATAAAAACATTTTGTTACCTGTTCAGAAAGGTATTTTCCGACATGGAAATGTCCAAATAAAATGTTAGTCCTGCTTATGCTTGAATGCACTCTTTTCTGTTAAACCTGGAGTTTTCAATTAATGTTGTACGTACATAAATCTGATCCATACATCTGCTTAGCTAGGAAAGTGGGGTGTGTCAAAGACAAACATAAGTAAAGTCCAACCACTGAACTACTAGGCATTGAAATTATAGGTCCTCAAAATCATAAACTAAATGACTGGAATTATCAGATAATGTATCAGATATGTACTGATGTACTTTTCCCTGTAGTACATATCTGAGAACAGCCTGTTTCTCTATCTCAAGTATCCATATCAAAGCGCTAATGGAAAGCTACTATCCATTTAACAATCCTTGACAAATATGAGTGATACTTTTTTTCCCAACTGTTCCCGTTCTTTTGCGTATTCCATTCAGGTTTTAATGAATGACCATTTAAATCTCGGAATGTTGATTCACCCCAAGCAGAAATTTTTTGAACACAATGGTGCAGCAAAAAAAAAACTCCACAGGAAAGCTTTTTCGAAACAAAGTTTTATTTATATTTTAACATACAGAACAGCCATTTAGTGGTTTAATCCACACTTGTTCAGACACTCGGCATTTAATATATTTACACTTGAGACCCAAAGAGTGATGTATAAAAAATAATACAGGAGCATTGTTCCCAAACTACATGTTTACTGTGTTATCGGTACTATGTGTCAGTGATGTTTGTAGGTTAGTGTTATGGATTCCTCTCTGTTTCTGGGCCTGATCTTAAACGCCTGCACTGGGAACTGAGCCGGAGGTGTCTGCTCTGTCTCTGTTGTGGTATTCTGAGATGTGCTGAGTGGGTGTGTCTATTCTTACTGCGTTGGTTTTCTGAGGTGTGCTGAGTGGGTGTGTCTATTCTCAAAGGTGTGCTGAGTGGGTGTGTCTATTCTCTCAATGGTGCGCTGAGTGGACATGTCGATTCAGTTGCTGCCGTGGTGTGCTGAGTGAGGGTAAATTCCAGTTGTTTGTTCCTTGTCATCAGTTCCCCAGATGACCGCATGGCACCTTCCATTCCTTTCTTCCTATGGAGGATCCATAGTTTGTTTGCAGGGGTGTATGTATTGTGTGTGCTGTGTGCATGACTGCACGTGTGTGTGTGTGTGAGAGAGACTGCATTAATGTATGACTGTCAGTGCGTGCGTGCGCTGGTCTCAAACACAGTACTTCCAGAAGCATTCTGAGGCATTGCCTCTCTTTCGGTACTGTTTTCTGGTGCCCAGGACACGGCTAAAGGGGTTCAGTCTGGTTGGTTTCCCCAGAAGGACCTGAGAGAAAGCAGTCAAGGCCAGTTACATACCGTGTCTTGTAAAAGTATTTAGACCCTTGCACAGTTGCCACGATCAATTTCTTTAAAGTTTAGTCACTTAGTCAACTTTTTAAACTACTAACATAAAAAGATAGTAACATTTACTATAAATATGACATACTCCACGCCTTCTAAGCAATAGCAGTAGGTAAATAATAATCAATATAAATAAAAATGGAGAAGCCTTTGAGTAAGTATTTTTTGTTTAATTTATTTGGAATTGTGCTGATGAGTCTCAGGAACCTAACCCGGTGAGTGGTTACCGGTTACTGTCCTTTTCAGGTGTGATCGGTTACTGTGATCAGAGCAGTCCTCACCTCTTTTACAACTTCCCTGGGGAGATATCCGGCTGTTCTGAGACCTGTGTGGGAAAAGAGAAAGGCCTTTCAATGACAGGGCTTAAATAAGGTATAAATATCAACAGCCTATGCTGGAAAACCAAGATTATGTGTTGTCTGTCATTGTTACTTTACCTTTTATACTTTACACTAAGGAAGTTTAGGGAACTTAAATTTATTAAGAAGGGCAAATCTTTACAAGAAGACTTTGTTTTCACTGGCAGCATTTACGTTCTTCCTCTGTTCCTTTTTTTAAAGCATTACACTTGAGCTTTTTCAGACTAAAGGCTAGGTAACAACATAGACTGAAGGAGGCTCACCGTCTCTGTTGAGCTCCGCTGCCATCAGGGCAGGGTACCCCAGGCTCATAATGCCCTGTGACAGATAGGCCTGGTCGGAGAGGGGTAGCTCTTCTGGACTGACCAACTGGCCCTCCTCCACTGACACTGCAACGAAAAGCCATGCAGAGTCACTCCGTAGCAGCAAAGAGCTGCAGACATCCTTGCCATGCTTTGGAATCTGTGTCTCATGGGAGCAACAAGCTTCAAACGTTCTCACCATGCCCTAGAATTTGTTTCATGGCAGCAGCAAACAGTGAACACATAGTGTTCACAAAATATACCACAAAATATATTCTCACTATTAAGACTACAAAAATTAAACAGCAGAGTTATTACAGGGCCAAGCATTATCAAGGGGCAACTTTCACTGGTTTGTTCTTCTTTAAAATATATCAATGAAAATGTGTTCAAGTTACAGCATTTGCCCATAAGGTGACAACCGTTGGGATTTTGGCACAAAGCTTGGTATTATGCATACATGCTTTCTGCTTGGCCCCCTTTCAATGCTGCTTGACCCCCTTCTTTGCTGCTTGACCCCCTTCATTGCTGCTTGCTGCTAGATGTATTTAGTATTCAACTAAAATAGTTGGTTTTCTTTTTTTTTGATTGCTTCTGTTGTTTTTGTTTAAAAAGTCTGGTTGTTTTTGGTTTGGAGACACGTAATTATCTGTTTAACTGGTCTCTGTCTGAAACCATGTTTTCCTTTTTTTGTTTATCGTTTTATTGTTATTGTATAATAAAAATGTGGTTCTCCAACACCCTCTATCTAATTTCTCCTGGGATAGGCACATGACAGTGTGCTAAACAAACACCTTACATTATTGTGCAGCGACAGACAACAGTCAAAAATTGAAGCACACTGTGTCTTGTCAGCAAACTACAGAAACAGTGGATTGTAGTGTAGTAGCAATGTACAATAAACACAAACATCACCATGTATTACTTTAGCAGCAAATTTCAATCATCACACTGAGGTGTTGCAAACAAAATAATCAACAATCGCACGGCACTGTGTTGAAACACACATTTTAGCAGAAAGACAGGACAGGCAGAGTACTGTAGCAACATTATAGAGTCTACTGCTGAAGTAGAAACACTACAAGAAAAACTTGCTGGTAGCAGGCAGACCCCTCAGCAGCCAGGCACCTCAGCCCCCTGAAGCTTTCTGAAGTTAATTTTGGATTACAATTAAAAACAAGAAAGCCTGATAGTTAGCTAATCAGGCTCAATCAATTAAGTTTCATTTGTACACTTGGTGTCAAGATATCCTTTTGCAAGTTCATCTCTTAGTTCCCAAACTGAAAAGCCTAGCAGAAGGCAGCACAACAATGGAGGGTGCTCATTCAAGACCCAGTCCTCCTGGGACTCACCTGGCCCGGAGTAGGACATCTCAGAGGAGTCTGTGATGGGGTGGGTGAGGAGGGGCCTGGAGGTGGCGATTAGCAGGGTCCAGGACAGGAGCAGCTTGCACATCATCTCTGCGTCTCTCTGGGGCCTCTGGTAGATCAGTCCTCTGGAGTCAGGTGTGCCGACCCCTCTCCTCTCTCTGGGTTTATATACCAGCCTTTCCTAGGAAACTCATCACCCCCCCGCCCCCCCCACCGGCACATACACCCTGTCCTCACACCCATAGGTCCCTTAAATCTTGTCTCGCTCATAAACCTGGGCACACAGGGCCCGATAAATGGATGAAACAATAAAGAAAGTGCTACGATCCGTGCGTCAGGAGCAGCGTTGTGTTTTACCACCTTGGCTGTAATTCAGTTCTTTACCGAGTCCATAAAACGCAGGTGTGCAAAACCTTCCTGTATCAATCTCTGTGACAGTAAGTCAAGGCACACAAAAGCCTCAGTTAATTCATACATTAAAATTAAAGTCAGATTGATTCTCAAAATTGCCCAGTCTGGCATGTAGGTTAGATGCGTCACCTACACAGAAGACTATGGTTCGGTTTCTCAGTGTGTTTGGACGCTTATGATCTTTAGGTTGATCGTCAGATTTATGCATGTAGATGAACTTAAAAATATATATAGTGTGTGGGGTGGGGTGTTTTAATAAAATTATATATTTAGTTTAGGAATCTATGTCCCTATTCTAACATTTATTTGTGGTTTTAATTTGGATGTAATGCAAAAAAAAAATTAAGAATTTCTATAGTTATAATTTCAGGACTTAGTTGTGTCCCGTTTTAGTATATAAAAATATATATTTTTAAATGTAATATAAATATCTGAAAATATCCCCCATGCTCCTCTGACTCCTGCATAATTTAACATATGGGCAAATCACAGGCTTTTGGGAGTTTAGTGATTATAAAACTAAAAATAAAGATGACATTAAGGCGACCCAGGAAACTTATGGAGAATTATGTATCAAGCACGTATCAGTATCATACTGAGCGTTGTATATATTCCCTCATTTAGTTCCACCCCAGGACATGCACCTATTAGCCCCAGTTTCCTGCAGAGGGGCAGTGGTCACTGGTCACCACCTCAAAGCTTGTCACACACCACAAGAAACAGGTAAAGAAGGCCACAGGCAAATGCGCTTCACAGACTTTTTGCTCATATTGTTTTGCTCAACATTTTTTACTGAAAACCAAACTATATACATGTGCTAGTATACTAAAGGATAGACAACATATGCTACTGTGCTAAAGGATATTTAATTATAATCCCTGCAGCTATGAATGCAACTATGAACTATTGTTAGCAATGCGGTGTATTAACAGTACTTTTAGTACATGTTTTGCTTAACAGCTTAATAATTCAATTGATAATTGCATTGCATGGTTAACAGTGCGTAGCAGACTATATTCAAATGCGTTATCAATGTTGTTCACAAAGTAGTTATATGTGAACTCATGGAACCGAATGGTAATTACAGACAATGTACTAAGAGCCCTCTGGTGAGCATAGTTAAAATGGTCAGTGACTGCAGACATCATAAGGCTGTTGATGCTGAATTGCGCCCGGAATGGATTCTCTTTGATTTTTTTTTTTTTATTCATATTTTATTCAAAGTCAGATACACATAAATACACAATACAATATCAGAGAGCAAAAAAACAACAACATATCACATAGCCAATGTATACACATAAAGGACCTACATGCACACACACAAACAAAATCATATTGTAGAAATATACATTTGTAATGGGATACACAGTAAATCACTTAACTGGGGTAAGTTCATTATGCAATAAGAATAAATAGAGGATAAAGTAACCGATATAGCATCAAGAAAGCTCACCAAATACATTCTTGTGGCAGTCTATAAATCAGTTGCCTTTTTAATTATTTATCAGGGAAAGGGATTTGGGAATTCCACTAAAAAAAGAGGAAATGAGGGTTGAGAACCTAAGAATCTTTGTTTATGTATGAAAAAATTTTCCCAGTAAAATAAAAAATGTTAACCACATAAATTAGAGCCTTTTCCTTACTATTGTCATAGTAACGTTTTACATCCTTAAGAGTGAAATTATAAGTGACCATGGGGGGATGGAAAATTAAACAATTTAAATCAGACCAAAATTTTGTTGTAGATTCACATTGAAAGAAAAGATGAACAAATGTTTTATCAGCGCATCCACAAAAGGAGCAGGAGCTGTCATCATCCAAATATCTGGATATTATAGAATATACTGGATAGACTTCATGTAAAATTTAAAATTAATTTATTTTACCTTGTTAGAAATTCAAAATTTATGAGGTAAAAGCATTGTTTTTTTTTCCAATTTATCTCTTCCAAATGTGAATTCCAATAAAACTTTCCTCCTGGAATAATTTTGTTTTTACTTTGCAAAATTTTATGAATATATTTATTATTACATTTTTTGTCATGTAATTCGATGCCATTCAAGGAAAATGTAGGTTGGGCATGTGTGGTATTTACTTCCTGAAGGAATGGCTTTAGTTCGAGCATTGTATTCCTTAAAAGGAATGGGAAAATTGTGCTTTGTCATAAAATTCTCATATGACATTAGTGATCCATGTTCATCAAATAGAAACAAAACATTTACAATATTTCTTTGGAACCACTTTGGATAAAAGAGAGAAGTGTTTCTAATAGTTATATTATTATTATTCCATAAGAAAGTTCTGTGAGGAGCAAAGCTGTGGATGAAGCATAACTTCCAGGCAAGTGACTGCTGATGAAACTTAGATAATGCAACAGGAAGTCTGTTTGGTGAGTAATTACATATCAAGACAAAAGAAAGACAATTTTATTTAAAATGTGGTTAGGGATGATAAACCATACATAAGTGGGGTTTGCCAGGCATCTTTTAAGCCAGTTAATTTTAAAAGTGTTAACAGTATCAATAAAATGTAAAACTTCAAGACCTCCTTCCGCTCTGCTATTAGATGGTACTGCTTTTTTTAAGTTTGTGAGTTTTATTCTTCCAAATAAAATCAAGGAATAGCTTATTAATGTTATTGGCCGTGGAGTAATTAACAAAAAGAGAAAGTGAGAGGTAAACAAAACAAGACAGATCCTCAGCTTTCAATAAAAGTGTTCTACCATATAAAGTTAAGTCCCTTTGAAGCCAGAGGTTAAATATATTCTTAGTTTTCTTAATTCTCTCATTAAAGTTCAAATGTTGTCTGGCTAACAGATTCCTAGTTATATAAATACCTAAATATTTTACTACATTCTTTACAGGAAAATTTTCTATTGATGTATCCTCACAATCACGCAAAGGCAATAATTCACATTTAGATATATTAAGTTTTAAACCTGAGGCTGAAGAAAACTGTTCAACTAGCTCAATAGCCTTTGGTAACTGATTTCTATCTTTAAGGAAAAGTGTTATGGAGATCTGGACTGTGGGCAATATTCATGGACAACAACTCAACAACTAAAATAAACAAAAAGGGGGAAATAGGGCAACCTTGTCTAACACCCTGCTTTATATCAAACCTTTGAGATGTGTTTAAGAAAGAAAACCATGTTCAATGGTGTCAAAGGCTTTATAAAGGTCCAAAAAAAGAACGAAAGCTTTTGAATGTACTGAGTCTGCATAGTCCAATAGGTCTAATACTATTACTAATATGTTGACCCCAAAGAAAGCCTGACTGGGTTTCAGCAACAATATGATCAAGTCCTGTCTTTAATCTGTTTGCAAAAGCTAAAGCCAAGATTTTATAATCAATAGTTAATAGACTAATGGGCCGCCAATTATCTATTAATAAAACGTCTTTATCAGGCTTTGGAATTAAGGGGATAATACCCTGTTTTCTTAGTTGTACTCATTTCTCCCTGACCGATACATTCTTTATACATGCAAAATAAGGGATTTTGAATAAGGTCCCAAAAATTAATATAAAATTCAACTGAGAGACCATCAATACCTGGTGATTTTTCTTTTTTCATTGAGAAAAGTGCTGTTTTAATTTAATTTATTGTCACCTCTGAGTCTCAAAGTATTTTATGGTCCTCCTTGATAACGGAACCTCCTTCTTTAATTTAGAGATGAAATTTTCACATAAGTAGTGATCGAATTTGGAAGTGAAAAGGTTACTGTAAAATGAAGAGACAAAGCTAGAAATCTCTTTTGTAACTATACAGTGAGTTCCATTAATATTAAAAGTATCCAGTGATTTCCTCCTTCCATTTATATATAGCAAAAATATAACAGGAGTTGGTTTCACCATCCTCTAATCATTTGGCTCTAGATCTTATAAGTGCACCTTTAGCTAAATCCTTATAAATTTGATCATTCTCTTGGTTGTTCGCCTGGAAACAGAAAGATGTGATGTCATCACGTATCGAATCCCCTCATTGGAAGATAGTGAGCCAGGTGGATTGGCCGTCAATTCAAAAGGATAATAAGGATATAAATGTCTCTTTCAATAAACTAAGTATGTATTCATGCTGAATGCCTGCCTGTTGCTGTGTGCTTAAAAAGTAACTAAAGGGCATAAAAAAATAATTTTGTCCCAAAAATGTCAATGTTTTGTCGTGTCATTTCAAAAGTTTTTGCAAGCTCTGCTGATCAATATCTCTTTTAGCTCTTTTTAGACTTTTTCATTCAAACAGAAAAACATTTCTCTAGACAGTACAGTGTGATAATTTCACTCTGTAACCATTAACATAGAGGCAATATACTAAACCAATTAAATTAACCAACTTTAAAAGCATGTACACACAAATAAGGACGGTAAAGGCACTTGGTGTGTATTGCTGGCTGAGTCGATATAATAGCAATAAATGAAACCTTTTTTTTGCTTCTAGAAGCAAATATTGTACAATACTCCATATTGGACTCTTTCATTTAAAAATGAAACCTCCTTTAATTTGATAATGGGTGTGCAAATCTCCCATGAGTGTCCAGGAATTATTTACACTCTATTTACTCTGCAAACTTTTGTTAAATTTTAGTAACATCTTTTTTGTGATAACATATCATTATTATTAAGAGAATAGTCCATAGGGACACAACTGGACAGACATCTATTATTTGCATTCAGTCCAGAAAGTTGTAAAAACAATATTTCTTGTTTTAAAAATAAAAAATGTATTTGAAAATTAAAACAAAGTGATCAATTTAAAGAAATTTGAGCGTAATTAGCAGAGTTCATCGGTATGAAACAAACACTTTCCTTGCAGAGGCTGTTTTTTTTGTGTCTCGATGAAGCTATTGACAATAAGAATATTAACATAGACAATTTAGATGTGTAGACAGAAAAAAAACAGAACGCTTGTTTCCACAAAATGGCCTGACCTTTAAAATCGTAGTAGAAACTGTTTTTATACCTGCCTCTCCTCTGCAAATCAATCTGATAGATGCTTACATGATCCACAGCCCTTGTTCTTACAGGGTGCGTTCTGAATCATTCCATCTTCCCCGACTCCCGCTGTAAACCCTTATTTATGTGTTTCCGCTTCAGAAAAGGCAGGGTTACGGCTGTGCAGTAAACATGAGTGTTCAGATGAGAGAGGTGGAGGTATCTAAATAGAATAAAACAGTTAAACTATACACTGACCAACAGGTCAAAATGTACGTCACTCACTCAGTGGTAAGAATTTATATTAAGAGACTGACGTCTGCTACACATCCAGCTGTGTTATTAATGTGGTAATAGCTTCTGTGATTTACATTGTCCACTATCTACGGACTGAGCAACAGTAGTTTCTTTTAGGAACACTCTGTACAGAGTTTAAATAACTCACAAATTTACATTTTATAATTTTGTCCAGCTGGGTACCCAGTGAGGAAATTTATGTTGTACAAATAAAGGACAGGACATAAACCTGCAACATACTGGTTACAAGTCCTTTCCACTGCACGATAGAGGTAGTTCTGTAGTTAATTTATATTGGCTAATATTTAGTAATTCAGGAAAAACACTTCCATCGCTACCATGTCACTATCATCTACCACATCTACTCATTCATGACCGGTCATTTGAACTGGAAGTCAGAACGGAATATTCACATAGCACCAGAAGGTGGCGCATAACTCCCTGGGTATGCGGTTTTAATAACGAATTAGGTTGTCACGTCATTTTTCTGTAGAGAAAAACCTCAAGACGCTATCGTTCCCTTATTTTCGCGAAGACGTCTTTTTGTCAAAACTTTGTCCTGGAATCAGGCTCAGACTCAACACTTGAAACCAGATTTAAAATCAATCTGTCTGTCAAAAAAAATCTATCTTGACCATAGAACCTTCTGGTGCAAAGAACTTTCTTTGCTGTCACCTCTCGATTAGTAGGCCCACCCACGTTGTTCTGGCTGTGGTCATAGGAGGTGGAAAGACTGACTACCTTCATGTCTATATTACCTTCCCTTGCATCTCACCACTTTTTGTATGCTGCCAGAGTTTGCTGAGACTACATAACTGTCAAACAAACCCAGAATTTTACTCTACCTCCCCTTGCTTGTCAGAAACTATATTAACTATATTATGCTTTTCTTGAGTCTCCCCTCCCTGGCATGGGAGAGATAAGATGTGGCCAATCCAAAGAGGGGTGTCTCCAGTGCAGTCCTGGCAGCAAGAACCAAGAATGGACCTCCCAAAAAAAACCTGTGTTTTTACTGTTGTGTCTACTATTATGTCATTTTCCATGAGTTCTCTTGGCTGCCTCTGGGTTCAGGGAATAATTTTCCAGTTTTCCTACATTGGCACTGGTTTTTTTTAAAATTTCCCCTGGAAAAAAAATTTCAGCTCTTTGTAACAAATTCTGTTTGTAAAAATGTGCTATAACAAATAAAATTTGATTGGTTGATTGATTATCTTAGGCTGAGATTAGTGCTGTATAGTATTATAGAGTCAATTTAATCTATTTTCAATTTCACACCAAGTATGGAGGTTTCAGACAAAGTAGGAAATTGTCTGGGAGTATTCTTTGACCATCTCAAGAGTCGACCAGGTCAAATAGAAGAAGGTAAAGACTCAGTTTTGACATTCTTGGTAACCTTTTACCAATAAATAATGTTGCCAAATACTTTCAGGCTAGAGTTTTGCATTTTGCTTGCATGGCGTACCTCTCATTCTAGCTTTATGGGATGTGAGGTACTAAACCCTTTTGAATAGAATGGGTATTTTCTAAAATATTGCCCTTTCCAGTGCTGGTTGATTGGGAATTGTTGTGGAAGAGATGCTCTGGTAATCTGTTTTCTTCAGAGACTGTGGTTTTCCCTGCCAGTCAGTTATCTGCTTTTCGTCTATAGCCGGCATGATGTTGAATACCCCCTACTAACTACACGTGTGACCAAAAGGGATGCTCATGAAATAGTTAATTTATATTATTGCAGTTATTAGCGCATTTCCAAGAATCTCGCTATAATGATGCCGCCCATAATAACGACTGCATCATTAGGTTGTCCTTCATCTTTCTGATTTATTTATCATCAAGTGTGCAGCTATGGGAACATAAGTTCATTTACCGCCCCAATAACTGAGGTTTACTAATATTTAAGCGCTAACCACGATTTGTAGACGTTGCTTTTTCTATTGAGTAGATGACTGACCCTGCAAAGCAATTCATATTTTTTGGTTTGTTGTTGTAAATTAGCCAACTTTCCGTCTCCTTTGATGTGACACCACACACAGATCTCCCAATTTATCCTTTTAGGTTACATGTATGATCCAAAAGTCTAAACTTGAGTGGCACGGTGAGGTGAAGGCAGGGTCACGCTATATCGGTCGTCAACAACACAGTTCCATAGGCCGATTAGTAATTGATATGGGGGCCCGACGAGAATGAACAAAGAATAACTATGGTTGGATTAGCACAATATTCAAAACAAATATAGATTGTTCGTTTTAATATTTGCACTTTTGAATAATATTCACAGCATAATTTGTAGATGATGGTTTATGGGAAAGGGTAGCCAATGGTTAAGTAGGCTATGGGATGAGTTGGAATTGGCACCTACATTAGGGACACCAGCAGGCTTGGCACCGCATGCTGGATGGGCGTTTAACAAAGAATTAAAACGCATTTAAGATTGTCCATTTTGAGCTGCCATCCAGGCAATGTTGGCTGGCGATACCATTAACACCGAGGAGGTGAAAATCACGGTGAGAATAGAAATTGAGGTTAGCCGGTTAAACGATGGATTAATCGCACGTAACGATAGGGGGAGCAAGGGGAAGGGAGCGTGGTTTAGGAAAAGACTGTACAGGTCTTATATGAAGTTATTTCGCCTTGGCGGTTTCGGGTAAATATATTTGTTTACACCGGTGACTTCGATATTTCTACTGTGTGCGTGTGCTTCTTATCTTATTCTGAAAAAAGCTATTTTGTTCTGTATTTGTTCATACCTGGTTAACTGACTACTAAATCTACAGTTGGTTAGCTAGCTACATTTTTGGTTCGGGGTAGAAATACGGCTGCAAATGTTTACCTTTTTTTTTTTTTTTTTTTAGCTAAAACACTTTGCTTATGGTAGTTGGCGAATGATTTGTTTGCAGGTGTGATTTTAGTTATTTCGTCAAAAGTGCAACTCGGGTTTAAACATTTCAATATAGCTATATAACGTTTAAGGAATATGCTACGGACAAAACAACACGGAAGCCAATTTTCTCTCCGCGTTTTGTTTTGTTATATTTTGAAATGGGAAACCTTTGGATTAAAACTGGTTTGTCAGTGGTAAACATGACAAGTACTGGGCGGATTCCAAACGAACGTCCAATTGTAATTCATCGTTCTTTATGCGGTAGTACTTTATACGTTATTAAATGTTTGAGCACTACATAAAAAAAAATATGTCTTACACGAAAAAGGCTGAGTTGAGTCGTAAAAGCGCTTTGTACTGAAGGCATGGGCCCATATTGAAGTCTACGAAAATGACATTTACGTTAAATCAGTATTATTCAGCGTCTGTCTGGAAAATGTCTAACGCCAGCAGTATACGTGCGTTTAACGTGTTTTATTTATTTATTTAATTGCTAGGCCCTCAAAAGTAAAACAAGAAAAAGTGTCTTGTAGCCGTAACCCGGCGTGAGTTTTGCACATCTCTCTGTACCTTCCCAGGAGCTGTGTCTCTGGACCCTCTGCTGGTCGGTTCGGCAGGCCATGACTCTGTGATTCTTCTACGAGGAAGCGATGGCAGAGCTGGAAGTTGACCAGTCTCCTCTGCCCCAAGTCCAGGACGGTAAGGTCTAACTTGAGCTACACAGCGGTACCTGAAGCTATATCTAAACAAGGTGAGATGACTCATTGGGATAGACATGTCCACCTTTTGGACAATCGGGCATCTCGAGCACCACTTTTCATGGGCCGTGGTGTCGCCTCTTGCTGAACCGACCTGTAGTTTCCAAAGTTCCGACCACTAGGAAGCTTGAAAACCAGGTGAATTTTAGATACCTGGTCTAATCTTTGTGACCGTGGCACTTTAGGATTTTAATACGTGTAGCTCAGTCTTTATGGAGAAGACCATTTTGTACTCTGAGGAGTGCTCACAAACGGCAGTCTGCTCTCGGTCCAATTTGCTGCTGATAGCCATGGGCATCCAGCTTCTAAGCAGCCCTCCCCCCTCATGTTGCCTGGCGGTGATTAGGTGTGCTTGATTTAACAACTCCTGACAAAACAATGTTGGCGGCATCAGTCTTGAAGTCATGGGTGAAGCTTCTACCTCTGTTTGTGTTTAATCTCTTCTTCCAGCTGGAAGTTGCAAGCTGGTAAATATATTGGCTGGGGAAGAGTAGAAATGACATGCCGATTGTGAGTTTCGCACATGCTCGCAAGGTGCTGGATTGCCCTCTGATGATGCGATAGTGCGTCTTGCTCTGTGCTTTTTGATGTGAAAACGAGTTGTCACAACAGTTTAGCTAAATGAGGAGTGAGAACTTGTGACTTAATAAGATCATGGTTTGTAGTGTTGTAGAAAACGAAGTGTACAGCGCTAACGGTTTAATCCAATTCCAGGTCACATTGTGTTAAAGCCTAGCCCAGCACACACAGGGCCAAAGGCAGGGCGAACCCAGGTCCAGTGCAGGGCAGCAGCTCTCATTAATATCATCATTATTGGGAAGGCAGCTGCTTTGTAAGATAGCATTGGAGGAATGTGATTCTTCTATGGGGGACGCCCTAGAAGTGGAGCTTTTTGTGTGTCTTGACAGTCGGGACCAGGCCAGATGTCCCAGTTGCGGTGGAGCGGAGCTGGTAAGACCTCGGAATGTGGGAGCCGTTCTAGACAAGATCCTCTGCCCCATTAGAAAGCTATTCCTGGGATAGATTCATTGCTGCATTCTGGCTACAACATGGGGCAGCGAACTGGGGAGCGAAAGGAAGTGGGTCCTGAACAGATACTGGGGCTCTGTGTCTGTGAGTCTGCAAAGCCACGTTGCATCTGTTCTTCTTTCCTACCACACGGTCCTTGTATAATTGATTAATATCAAGAATAGATATCCAACTTTTTTGGAATAAAATGTATGTGTTATCCAGCTCAGTAGAGGTAACAAAATAGAGAGTTCACTGGTCAGAATTGAACTGGTCAGTATAGAGTATGATTTGTTTTGACTAGCAAAATTACTCTGATACGTGGCTATCTATTGCTCTAATAGTTGCCTATAGGAAAGATAAGATATTTAATGATGATGACAATCTCTGCTTTCATGGAGAAGCTTTTATGTTAACTAGCTAAAATACAAAATCGGGTGACGATAAAGCTCTCAAAGCGTACTCTGATGTTTTCTGCTAGACAGTTAATTTCTCAGTTTGATTGAAATGCACATTGCTTGGTAGGTTGAAATGCTCATCCTATGGTGAGTAGCCAACCACAGCTCTTCAGGAACTTGGGTAAATAAACTTTACCACTGCCACCTACTGGCTGGTGCTCATGGGCTTATGCATGGGTGATATTAGCTTAACAGTACTGCTTACAGTAGCTGCAACAGCTTCAGAAATACCTAAATCAATACAGCTGCTCAGTTTGATAAGATATAGCAAATCTGTGGGTCCCACAGGCAGCAATTACGTCCATGTCCGAGGTAAATCCATGCATAAAACTATTTTTAATAAACGGAACACATCATTCAAACTATTGCATAGGTTGGGTAAGTATGTGTTAAGTGAGGGAAGTATGGCATGATGTTGATAAAGGACCATCAGCAAGATTTATTTTAGTGTTAAGTAATGGTGTTGGTATTCAGGATTGTGCTCTCATTAGGCATTAAATTGGTTATCATTCCTGGGTTTGTTTAGAATCTTTTGCCAAAAAATAAAAATTACAAATCTACAGTAATGGTTGGCATTTAATTTTCCCGTTGTATTGAAACCGAACCGGTGAACCAAAAACTGCAATATGAACCGAACTGTGGGTTTGGTGAACTGATAAACTCAGATCATTTCTACTTAGCCCTGTTATAGCTCTGTATAATCCCAAAACAATCACCCTGTTATTCTCTTACGGTTTTTTTTATTTTATGGTTATTGCCATATCAGCCCCATTGCGACCTCATCATTCTGTTGTGTTAAGCCACCCCACTGTGACATGTATGGAGTGTGTGCTGATTGTGTGAGGTTTTCTGTTGTGTCTGCACATAAGTGGTTACTAAACAGCCCCGTGCTGGGTGTCTCCATAAAATGGAATGTACTTTCCTTTCCGCTCCCTTTTCTCTAGACAATACACGCTGTGTGTGATGGGACATTGGCCTTTGTCCAGCAACCACCCTCACAGGGGCAATTACAGCAGTGTTGCACAGTCAGATTGTGTTTTTAAAAGTTTATGTGGCTAGATTCCTGCTGTTCCTCCTGTGTTCCCTGAGTGCTGCCGTCTTGCCCCTGGGAGGTAGAATAGCACTATGTCTGCTATGTTCTTCACATGAGCTGCTGATTCTCACCTCAGTGAGGCATAACCGCTCTTTCGCTCCCACATGTTTCTCACAGAAAGTCACTTTTTTAGTTATCTTTGTTCCGCTTTTACAGGGCTTTTACCCCAGCAGCTTGCACTCCACCTCCACCACCACAGCCATCCTCTTCCATGACGACATCACCGCCTTCCCCAGCCCACACCCAGTCTAGTCTGCCCAGGAAACCCAGCTCTGTGACACTGAACTAACCCCCAGCTGCCCCGTAGATATTTATACCAGAGGCTTCTGTAGGAGCTGGCGGAACCAAATTTAGTCAAAACATTGTTGCACTGGAGAGGGTGGGGGATGGATGGCTGGGTAAGAGGTCAGAACATTGTTGGCTTAAAAAATGGGGCCTTCTCTTTCTCTGCCCTTTTGTTTGTCAGATCTTGAATTATGCTTTCAGGGAGTGTCCAATGAACAGCAACGACAGCAGTGTCGCTGCTCTGCTGGTCAGGAGCAGGTTAACATTATAGCAGACAATATGCTTTCTTCTAGAGTCTATACCCCGACCAACCTAAAAGCAGCACTCTTTGACAACTTTTACGGAATCTTCTTTTCCTCTCGTCTCGGGTGTTGCTCTAAGCTAGGTCTTTCTGTAGAATGGCTTTGTTTGATCTCCTGTCCCTTCTGTGATATGTTGGTCTAAGCCAGTGCAGAATATTATGTGAATGAGTGGCGAGATATCTGCTTCTTAACAGCGTCATTTGTGACGAACTGTTACCTGTCACACGCTTGCGTACATCCTTAGAGACCACCCAGCTGTAACGATGCAGCCAGCTAGAATAAACGGTACCGCCAAAAATAAGCTCTGAAAATGCAGTTATGGGGACAAGGAATGGAACATAAATGTATTTTGTACAGTAGTGTCTGTTTGCTATGTGATAATTTCCTATGACCATTGCAAACAAGTTAGTTAGGATAGCGACCTGGTGTTGCTTAGTTACAAGCTAGCTGACATCAGCTCTCTCCATAACTTCTGGTTCTGTGGATCTGACCTGTCAGCTTATTTTTGTAAGGACTTCATCTAGCTGGTTGTTAATGATGGGCTCCCAATACAAAACAGAAAAAAATGGTGGTGAATTAGTCATCTTTAATATAGATAGTTTTTCATACATGGAAAACATTAACCTTGTAGCTATGTCTAAGAGTAAAAATGTGGACAGGTTTGTTGTGTGTGAATTAGTGTAGCAAGATTACAGAGCTGAGTGTTCTAGCCGTGCTAATGAGGTATACATGTAAAAAGTTCAAGGCTACCTTGCCTATTGCATCATATACTTAACTTGGTCCTGATCTATAGTGTTAAATTTTGGTGTGTTAGACTTTTATTGTCTTATTGTTTATTATTTTAAAAATTGCTTGACAGTACTGCAGAGACCAAGAATAGCGTTATGGTCCTATTAATGAGGCGACTTTGTGTTAAAAATATTAACTTGGAGTTCTATTGGTGGGATGGGGCTAAGGGAATACAGTGAATACAATACTCGTCTGGTTAACTTGTCTCCTATGTCGAAGCTAAATATCACTTGTCTAAGCTAATGCTTTCTTTTTATCTTTTTAAAAAATCTGAATGTGCTAAATCTCTACTTTTCTGATAACCTTTAATGATTAGCTGTTGCTCTTTATTCTTGCCTTTCATATATGAAGTGTTTGTACCCTTGAACTTGTGACCATGATCACAAGTCGGCACGTTTCGTTGGCCGCGCCATTGCTGCGTTCTCCGCTCATTGCTCGTGATGCTTTAAAGAAATAAAACCCTGTCTTAAAGAACTCTCTTGAGCGGAACTCGGCCACCTGGGCTACCGTGCACAGCCAGTTGGGTGCACTCAGCTGGCTTGTAACTCTGGGCTGAACTTTCTTACTGTAAGGAAGTAATGATTTTGAAAGTTGACAGTAGCACTTTGCGGTTCTTGCCTGCGGTAACAGTGATGAAGCTGCTGGCTGCAGCACACACATCTGTTCCACACAAGCTGTTAGCTTTGCTGCCTAGTTTCTGTACCATGTCAACCTGTCTGCACATGAACCCCCAATGCTGCTCTAACAGAACTCTCCAGTGTCCAGCTTACAGCTTGCTCGGTAAATTGTTTGAATTTGTGTAAACTCTTCTTCGCCTCCTAACTACAAGACCAAACTTTTCAAATTTTGTGTTTAAACTGATTATCGTTCAAAACGGACATAATACAAAAGTTAAGCACCATCAGGCCATGTTTGTCTAGTCATCCCTCACAATGAACCCAAACATACAAAGGCAGTGTGCAAATATTAACACAGGTTAAATGAGAATGTGTGAATCAGAAAAGTTGTAAATGTAGTTATTTTTAGAAACGATAGACTCTATCAGAAGGTAGAGTACAACACATGAATAGTTTTGACATTCCCAGCAACATAGAAGTTGTACATTTAATTTGTGCCCAGTATAGACTGTGATGCCTGAGATTCAGTGATGACTGAAGAGGTTCTTCAAGAGCAAACAGTGGGTAGTGAGTGAGTGAGCTTACTGTCACTGAAATTTTATAAAATTGCCTGAGATATTCACCTTCTCACTGGGGTATTGCTGAACACATTTCAAAATATGAAAGTGTCTAATGAAGTCCAAAACTTCAATACTGCCCATCTGTGGATTCTCTGCCCGAGGGCCTCTGTGCTTGATGCAGGATTCTTTGGGGAACGTGATCATGGTCCCATGACCTGGAACCAACAGAGGTGGATTGTCTCTACCAGTTGGAACCACAAAGTGGAGTAATGCCGTATTTATAATGATGTGGTTCATAAACCTTTGCTCCATTGTCCCGTGTGTCGGGCTTCCCTTTACTGACCAGCATGTACAGCTGGTCAGGAAGGAGCGCTATCGGAAGTCCTTCCTGCCATCAGCCATCAGACTTTACAATGCTGCACTGTGAGCCAGAACACTGGTCTCTACTAGCCAGAAATCATTTACCTGCTCTGCACTCTGCTTTTTTGCACTGTTCATTTGCACTTCCACTGTACAATTGTGTCCTGTATGTATTACATGTTGTTGCATGATGTATTTATTAGATGTTCGTTGTGTCATTTTGGTTAGGCCTTTTTCTGCTGTAGTATCGAAATTTCGATAAATAAAGTACTACTACTACTAATGCGATGATGTACAAATTATTTAATCCCTATATTAATTGAAAATGGTACAAAGACAACATATCAAATGTTGAAACTGAGAAATTTGATTGTTTCTGGAAAAATACATGCCCATTTTGAATTTGATGGCAGCAACACGTTTCAAAAAGACAGGGGCATGTTGCATCACCTCTTTTAACAACCCTAAGTGTTTGGGAACTGAAGAGACCAATTGCTGTGGTTCTGAAAGGTAAATGTTTTCCCGTTCTTTCTTGATATAGGATTTCCTCAGCTCAACAGTTCTTTTGCTATTGATGGAAAACGACATTAAAACTGCTACAATTGCTGTTTGTTACTTCATGATATGGCATTAATTGTTGACTATATAGCTATAGACATTTATTGGGAAATTTTAAAGTACAAGCCTGGTTCCAGTTGCATGTCAGTGGAAAACAACCAGGAAAAAATCAGTCCATGACAACACTTGGTTCAGCCCGGCGGCACTGCTCTGTTCCTAGTAGTAGTGGGAAAAATTTTCTTCACTGTGCGTGATAAGTATCTTCTCTTTCAATTGATGGTAGTACTGAATTTCGCATCTACCACCAATACTGCCATGGTCGGAACAGTGAGTTTACGTTGTGGCTCTCCAGACTGATGGCCCACCTCGCTACCAGCGTCCTGTGGAGAGGGCGAGGTGTTTCTGCTCCTTGTAGGTGTATTGCGTAAAGCAGGGAGTTTGTATGTTTTGCTGTCGAGGAGAGAGGGCATGATCCACTGCACCCTGCGTTCACTCACTCGGTATGGTCATTGTGGCAGCTGGTCTTCGGGCCTGTGCCTCCTGGTTAGTTAGGGGCTCCACACTGGTTAATGTTGTTCAGATTTTATTTTCAAGACAAACCAAATCTTCACATTAACTAACCACTTTACATTTTCCAGCTGGAAATGTTAATGCATGTAATTAAGGTGCCTTTTCTGTAGGTGGCCTACATTCGGATCCTTTCACCACAGTGGCCTTCAGGTGTACCTTTAATACATTCAGATGCTGCTGCTTGCAGATGTAGTTTTACAGGCACTGGTGAGCACCTTGTTCAGGGGGTGAATGCTACTCTGTTTCCTGGGTGATGGTTTTGTCTTGCTGGGTTGTCTTGCAGTCTGCCAGTGTTTTGCAGTGCTGGAGGATGGGGCCTTGGCTCACAACCTACAGGAGCAGGAGAGTAAGTGGAGTGTGCCTATACCCTGCCCCCGCTCACCTGTCTGTGGCTCAGTCTGGTGATTTTGATGTTGCGTGTCTTCTATTATTCTTATTACCTCTCACCTACAATTAACCATTGCCATCGAGTTCCTTAGTAGACGCCTTTATCCAACGCTACTTACACGGCTTACAGTTTCTACAGCTGGATATTTACTGAAGCAATTTTGATTAAGAAAATTTGTTTCTGTGATATTTAAGGACTTTCTGACTAACCCCTCAACCTGTTCCTCCGAGCAGTTGAACAGTACTACAGCTCCAATGTGCAGAAGAACCTGCTGGTCCAGAACGACATCCGCACAGCTAAGAGGCTGCAGGATGAGGAGGAGCGGCACGCTCAGCAGCTGTAAGAGGCCACAGTCTCACTATTGTCATCTGCCGCTCAGTGGCCTGATGGGAACCACACATCTGCGTATATCTCGTTCTCCTGCGTGGTGAGTGAGCGAGTGATTGTGTTGGAATGTGAATCTTGGCTTCTGTTTTACTCACAGGGAGGAGCAGGACTCCAGGTATGCACAGATGATTCAGGAAGAGATTGAGAGGCGTGCAGAGGAGGCCCGGATGCGGGAGGAAGAGGACGAGGTACTTTCTGAACTTCACAATGTTTCTCTTCTGTGATGACAAAGGGCTGAAAAGGTAGCACAATTGTAGCTTTAGACTTTGACTGTACTTCTGTTGTGCTACTGAAAAGAGAGCCTCTTTTCCAGAGTGGATTTTCTCTATAATCACAGTATAAGCACAAAGGCCCCGCTGGAACACATTGTTACTGTTATTGTGCAGCCAATTATACAGCATTGCCAAAGGCTGGCCACAAGGACAAAGAGTAATTTTGTCTAAATTGTCAGAAAGGTTGTTCAAGTTTGAGGTGACTGTAGGTCTGTTACAGTCTGATCATATATGGTCATAACTATTGAATCTACACGACAGTGTGAGCCTCACTAGTGCTGCAGTTATCTGACGCAGACCAGCTGCGAGCTGAGCCAGGAGAGCGTGTGTGGGTGAGAAGTTCTGAAAGGTGGTCCGCTGTGAACTTGATATGGGGGCTTTCTCTCCAAGACCACTGATGGTGTTCCAGATGGAGCACCACTGGTCCAAGAATAGAGAGCAGTGAACAATTAAGTCAGAGAAGAAGGCACTTGTTTATCTGCTGGGTGACCTTCCCTGTGTTTTGTTTTCCTTTGGGGTTTTTTGTGTCCCGCCCCCTGAAAAAGCAGTTGGCAGTGAATTCAGGCGGGTGCTTCCTGGCCTGTGAGGAGAGCGTTTATGGGAGGGACTGCAGGACAGAGTAGTACACCAGGCAGCACGTTGTCTCTCAGGGTGATTGAGTAGGTATTGAATCACATGCCATCCGTGATGTCAGTGAGCTCATTGGGTCTGAGATTGCTGACCTTAACAATTCATTTTCATTTCAACAATTAATATGTGCAGTTTTGTAAATCAGCCCACTCACTAATAACACATTTGTGCAATTTTATCTGGATATACTTTCTGAAACAAAAGCATGAATCTGTGTAGCATGCCGACGTGCTTGGTTCGGAATAAGTATCGAAATCACTTCCGGGTTTTTCCGGCTTTCTTCCCGGTTTTATTTTATAAAGAAAAAGAAATACAAAAACAGTCTTCAAGGTTCCCCCTCACGGGTTCACCCCAAACACAACAAACTAAAATAACAAACTAACAGAATACCGAAAATTAAACATTCAAAAGGTTTCGTCTTGCCGACTCTCGCTCTCCCCGCTTCTTGGACGCCGTCCTCTCGCCATCTCCTCTCCCGACTTCCAGCACCTATTGAGGGATCACAAGTCGTTAAATGCTGTGGCACAGTTTGCTCCTGCAATATTAAAGTTTTAACCAAACTTTTTAGACACCATAATTGTATGGTAATAATGGATACCTGGAGTTCGCCTTTCATTAAGATAAACTAAAACCTGCTGGTTTTTCTTACCTGGAAATAAAAGTCCTGGTGGTTGCGGTACATGTGGTTTTTCCATTTGCAATGGCATCTTTGAATGTACTTTATATCAGCCAGTTAATCTGTTGCATTTACAGTAGGAGCTGAGTTGTCTCTTCACCCCTGAAATGAGTGGTGCTTTCTGTCAGCACTGGCAGTTTAAAATTTACAAGGAGCTTCTCTTAACTCTCCTTAGTGACATGCAGAAATGGACAGCTACGCACATGCTTTTTTAAAACTACATTCACAAAGGAGTAGTTGGTTAGGAATACGAGATGCCCCGAAGTATGAGTTTTGGGAACATCTCCATAAATTATACTATGGTTTAAGGAGCATTAAAGTGAGAACTATCTTAATGAGTCACTGGTGTTCTTTGACCTGTGGAATTTGTTCTAACACTCTGGTTTTATTTCGGGTGACGTACTCACCTAGGGCGATGTACGTGGCAAAAATGATATAGCATATAAACTGTGTATAATGGAAAATGGCACATCCAGTTAAACTTGTCCATAATGACTGCTGAAGTGTACAACCATCAAAAATGAATGATACTGAAATGTGACAGGCAGTTTGAACTTACAGCTGGCAGTTTCATTGTATTTTACAGAATGTCTTGATTATTTTGTGTTTTATTCCTCTTAGACAGACATTCCACTTTACTTTTAAGCCCACTTACTGTCAGCTTGTTTCATTTTTCTTTTTCACTAACCAAGTTTGATGTCCTCTAATGACAGTCCTACATTACCCAAAATGTTTCTCTGCCATGTAGTTTGTCCTCCTAGTACTGCTAATTTCCTTGCTATTTTCTTGCTCCTACTGACATCTAGTGGTGGCAGTTAACCAGCTCTTTGTGCTCCTATGCCCAACACGTATATTTAATGTGTGCAAATGTTTCCCTGTGTAAAGTTTATACAACTTTTCATGATTCATTGGGTGTTTGTAATTTCCTGTAGACACTTAATTTAGTCCACAAAGAATATTCTTGTAATAAACTGGTTAAATTTGTAAATCATGGCTAAAGTACAGTCAACCATACACAAAGCTTTAAAAAAAAAAGTAGATCATGTGTAATTAAGGGATCTAGGGAGACTACTAGATCATTATCATTAATGATAAATGTTTCTCAGACTAAGACACTGGCTACCATGCAATTACCTGGAAATGTGTGCTACTACACACACATGCTACCAGAGACCAAAAACCTGCAAAGATGTTCTGCTGCACTACATGTATGTCACTAGAGACATAATTTGTTTTTCTCTTGTACGTTCTTCCTAGCCAAGTATTATTATATTGTCTTGTTGGAAAGCTAATTAGGAAGCTAGTGCTTATGCTGGTTTTTAACTCGCAACTCCAAAGGAGTTCTGCAAGGTTTTGCTTAGGCCTAGTTTCATTTACCATTTGTCTATATGGTATTGTTTATGCTGTACTTTGAGGCTTTCTGTGATTCGCTGGAGTGTTTACTTTAGATTGTGTTATCTGGGCTTAAACTTCTGTTGAATAGAGGGGAAAACCTATATATATATATTTTAGTGTAGCAAGCTCAGTTACTTAACACTTTGTCTACTTAGGATTGATCGTGTGTCTTACAAGTACCTAGGAATCTGATCGGATGAGAATAAATCCCTATTGAGATCTAGTTTTGAAAGTGAAAGTAACAATATACATTTTATTAATATCACAGAGATTAAGTCTTGGCTTTTTATCTACCCCGGCTTTTACCTGAACTGAAGGGGAAAACCTGTATTTCCTCCTCCTAATGCATTCCTCTACATACACCCATCGCTGAATTGTTTGTCAAAGAGCTGGTTTTATAACTGCAATCGAAGCTGGTTCACTGATATTTTTATTGGTGGTTTTTGGGAAACTCCTACCTATGCCCTCTTATTTAGAACTTTACTCAATTACTCTTTATTCTGGTAATGATATTCCTGTGGTAAAACCAATTTTTAATAGTTTTTCATGATTTACAAGAATGGATGTACTTCCTTTAGCTATTTTCAAATGAACAATCTATTGTAGTGGCTACCGGGTGAATGACAGGATGCACAGCTGGCAGAGCGCCTCTTTCCTGAGGAAGGTTATATCAACCGGGATTCTCTTTGCTTACAAAGATATTATAAAATGGCCTGGACACATTAGTTGGTACTCCTTAGAAAAGATAAATAATTGAATTATAGTGATATTCCAAACTAATAGTTACTTTACTTAGTATCACACATGTCTCCTATCTTGTAACCAGTCATTCAGTCTATTTAAATGCTGTTTGGTATCATTGTGTGCACACCACACTGAACATGGACCAGAGAAAGCAAAGGAGAGTTCCAACAGTTGGAAATATTAAGAAGGTCAAGGTCCACGGAACTGTAGCCAACCTCCCTGGGTGCGGCCGCAGGAGGAGAATTGACCCCAGATTGAACAGAAGGATAGTGCGAATGGCAGAAAAAGAACCAAGGATAACTTCCAAAGAGATACAAGCCGAACTCCTAGGTGAAGGTACGTCAGTTTCGGGTCTGACCATCCGCCACTTTTTGAGCGAAAGTGGCCTCCATGGAGGTCTCCCCTTCAGAAAAAGTAAAAATTTGGAATTTCCTAAAATGCATATCAAAAAGCCACAATCCTTCTGGGAGAATGTCCTTTGGACAGATGAGTCAAAACTGGAGCTTTCTGGAAAGACGACGAGAACATGAAGCTTTCAAAGAAAAGAACACCATACCTACAGTGAAGCTTTCTTGGGGCAGCTTTGCTGCGCCTGGCACAGGGTGCCTTGAATCTTTGCAGATCTCAAGACTTGGAGCGAAACTGCCCAGTGTTAGAAAGCTCTGTCTAAGTCGCAGGTCATGGGTCCTCCAACAGGATAATGATTCAAAACACACAGCTAAAAGCACCCAAGAATGGATATGAACAATCTGATCTGAATCCTATCAAACATCTATGGAAAGAGCTGAAACTTGCAGTCTGGAGAAGGCACCTCTCAAACCTTAGACAGCTGGAGCAGTTTGATCAGGAAGAGTGGGCCAAACTACCTGTTAACAGGTGCAGAAGTCTCCCTGAGAGCTACAGAAAACATTTAATAGCAGTGATTGCCTTTAAAGGTTGTGCAACAAAATATTAGATTGAGGGTCCCATCATTTTTGTCCATGCCATTTTAGTTTGTTTTATTATTTACAATATTATGTGCATTCTTCGTTTTTTTTTTTTTTTTTGTACCAACAAATTTGGCTTTGTCTGTACATGAATGCATGGAATGGTGCTTAAGGGCTACAGTGAGCCGAGAATCCCTGAGGGTGGCTGATAAATTGGGCATTTATTTAAATGTTTAATCTCAATGCTGGTTTGTTGTTGTTGTTGTTGTTGTTAATTTTTCTAGTTTGGGTGAGTTGCATAAGTCATGACCTCATCTTGTTTTAATTAAAAGTTCTACATTTACCCAGAAAATGCAATCACCTGTAGATGCTTGTCTCGGTAGTTTGAAATTTTAAATGTGTCCAAGGAAACACTTATAGTTTGTTCCCCCCCCCCCCCCCCCCATCTATGCCTGTAAAAACTGGGGAAAAGAGGTGGTTGATTTTTTAAAAAGCTGATTGTTTTATAGATATTTATGCTGTTTGTTTTTATCCAAAATTTACATTTTCACATTGTCACAATGTGTATCGGTGCACACTGTCCAGTCAACAATGATCTTATCGTAAAGTTCTTGTATTTACAAGGGCATCTTTCTTCAGGAAATAGCAAGACGTTTACAGGAAGAGGAAGAGATGGAAGTCAGGCAACAGAGGCTTGCCAATGGCCACAGAGATGCCAACAGCTTTCCACATACTCAAGGTATTGAAGCAAATTTTAGCCAATGGGTTTATTTTTCAACTAAGTAAAAAAAAGTTTTTTAAAATGTTTTCATTTTAAACGTATTTCTCAGTCCAAAGTAAGATTGATTAAATTGCAATGAATGAATGAGGCACATGAAAGCTCTTTTTTGAGAAACTTTTACAAAGATCACAGGAAGAACCAGTACACTCCAAATTCACTTCAACACGATAAACTGAAACTGTCAGTTGAACCTGTGTGTCGCTCTTGCTGGGTGAATGTTTTGAACGTAGTTGCTGGGTGCTGGCTGCTGCTGGGTGGTAGCTGCTGAATGCTCCATACCTGTTGGATAAAGTGGTCTGTCGGTGTTTTCCTGATTTGAGAAAGCCCATGGCTACACATTCACAGTTCGGCTAGTGCTGCTGAGGCATTCTATGATTGCAGATTTATTAATTGGCAGCTACATTGTCCATTAATATGGAGCCTTTGGTTTCCTTATTTTATGTTCTTATGCTATATTGTATTACCTTGTGTTATTAGAGAGCACTGCTCACGCACCCTAATGCCACAGTACACAGTTGGCATTGGGATGAGTACACAGTTATGAGAGAACTCAATCTGAAAAGCTTGTCTTTAATAACGTACATGTAACGAGTGTCAAACCCTTATATTATGTATATGTCAGACCAAAGAAACGCGAGTGAGTTGATAGAATAATGCTATAAAATGAACAGAATGATTAGTTAATGCATTCAGAAATGGATGTTTTCAAGGTTAATGCTGTGCTATTCAATCCCTCGTTCCTAACTACAGAGTGTTATTAGAACTATTATTAGTTAGCCCTGGTGGTCATGGACATATGAAATATGAACGCATTATGAGATCAAGAAACGGAAGGGGAAAGGTATGTTTTTTTTCTTTCCTTTTCTCATGTAAAACCAAGAAAGCACCAAAAAATCTGAATTCCTTTTAAACGGATACAAGCGCCTTTCTGAAGGTGTTTCAATGGCCTAAATCACTGTGCTTAGACGCCAATGTTCTGTCAATTCAATGATGAAATCAGTTAGGGGTGTGAGAATCTGTATTAGGTTTTGTAGTTTAAGATCTATTTTATTATTAAAATGTCATCGGAGAGTAAGTGCAAAATGCAGATGGTTGCCAGTCCTGTTCTTAATCACTTATCACAGTTAGTACACCAACCCTGAAATGGCTATATAGCAGACTCATGAAATTGCATAGAGCAGAGGAGGACTGTAATAAGTGGGAAGTAAATCCTTCTGTAAATTATACTTTAATATTGAATGGCAGTTCTAAAATCATTTGATTGTGTTTTTCTCTATTAAAATATTTTATCTCTCGGAATTGAGGGGGAATAACGGCTGTTTATTTTTTGTGCTCTTGGATGACCTCATGTCACTTGGCATTGGCTGTGTCATCTCAACACTGTGCTCTTTGTAACTTGACAGGCATTAATCATGTTTTATGCCGTAATTCAACATTTAACATTTTCAGGAAAGATCTGAACTCCTTAACTAATTAAATTATGTTTAAATAATAAAAGTTACTAATCAGCAACAATCTTGTCAGCAAATGGCATGAAGAGTTAACTTCAAGGCGCCGAGTAAGTACTGTGAATTTTGTGTGCAATAACCAAGTAAACTCCTATGAAGAGATTTTTTTCTGAGCAATTTTTCAGTAAAACATGCTTTGCTTCAGGACACATTGCTTACTCCACTTCGTGCTGCATGGCCGATCAGCTCTCACTACCTCCGCAGTCCCGCCCCATTTCACTTTCTGCTTTCTGTAGCCCCCTGTCCTGCATTCTTACAATGTTGATGTAGCATTGTGAGAATCTTATGTTGGCTGGGTAGTCTTTGAAATGATTGTGGTTGCTTTCTAAATGGAGTGAAATATTTAAAGACTTTGTAAAAAAAAGTTTTTAATTTGCTCTGCCTCATGTCCTCATGTCACTTATAACCTGCCGTTTAAGACATCAGCTTTTCCTTCAAGTTGTCTGGTACTGAAAGAGTCCTGTTCATTCCAGTGAAGTATCTGTCCACTAAATTAAACCTGCTGCTATTGCCCGTATTAGCCATTACACCATTACGCTTGACCTAACTCTGCCACCACTAACCCCCTTCCACGCTCTCCCTGCTTTGTGTTTGCATGTTTCGGCTTGTGCCAAAGAGTGCCCCAGTGCTCCTGCCCCGCCATTCCCACCACGGTCCATCCCCAGCGAGAGAGTGTGGGAGATCCGCCACCCTCCAGCCAGCAGGGGCCACCGCCCTGCCTCTCTAAACGACACTGACTCCCTCCAGCGAGATTCCCAGAGGCCAGGTGGAAACATGAGCGATTCAGGAGACTCGGGGGAAATCTCTGAGGAGGAGGTGTTTGGCAGTCCTTGCACGCACGACCATGCGCAGGATAGGCGCCGTGGGGGCCGCCACCACCGTCAAGAGGAGCGGCTTTGCAGGGTTGGGGCAGTGGACATGCACAGGGATAGGGCGAGGGGGTGGGAAATCAGGCACACGAGCAGCTACTGTGAGGCTTCCCCGTCAGATAAGGGACCAGTAGGTAGTCGTCACAGAAGCTGGACTTACAGAGACAGTCGAGAGGCTAGAGAGCGGCATGTTCACTTCCAAGATGAGACTCGCTACAACACCGTCCATGGTAACATTCGAGGAATCGCGTCATCAGGATGTAGCCGTCACTGGTGTGGAGACCAGGGTGACGCTGCACAAGTTACTTACCCAGAAGACGGCTTCCAGCAGCCGAGAAGGAAGAGCAGGGACCTCGAATTCACAAGGTGGAAAGAGAACAATCACCATGACCAGCTTTTAGAAAGAGCCGTGTCTACCAGACATACTTACGGCGGAGAGCTGAGGGACTCAGACAGAGGGAGGGACTCAGGCCGTCGGGAGCACAGTCAGGGGAGCAATCATGGTGGGCACAGGATGAGGTACCCACAAAACCTGTCCATCCAGGTGCGCAGGAGTTACCAGCGGGCTGAGCCCAGCAATGAAAATGGCCGCCAGGAGGAGTGTAGGACCAGCAAGGCGCACGGGAGTAGAAGGTACAGGGAGTCGGGAGAGGCTGATGGGGATCGCAGGCCGAAACAGAGCGAGTGTACACTCTGGCAGCAGTTTAGGGAGCAGTCCAGCTCTGAGGGGGATGTGGGGCCCAGGGAGGAACAGCAGCGGCGGATCAGGGGAGGTTTTCGTCGTACCACCAGCTTCTCCGGCAGCCTTGTTTCACCAAGGGCTAGATGCAGAGGAGCAGGTAACCCAAGGCTGGGTGCGCAAGCCCCACCCATGCTCCAGAGATCTTTTCTCTTTCCCTGGATGCTCAGAATGGGTTTCCTGTCATCTTTGCTTGTTCGGGAGTCATGAGATTTGCCTTCTCGTTTCCTGTTATTGTTTGTGTTGTGTGATAGTCCAGGTTTTTTTTTGTTTAGTTTTTTTTTTAAACTTTTGAAATATTTTATTACATGGCTTTATTATAATAATTTTTCTCTTGTGATGTATTTATTTTGAGAAATGTCAGAAGTTGCAAAGAAATGATAAATATGAATCTAGAGATAAGCCAATTTTGTTACTGCAGCTTTTCCTTGGTTTTTGTGAAGGTTTTTAGAACTGAAACAGATTAACATATTCAAAACTTAAAATCAATCTCCCAATCGCTATGGCTCATCTATGGACAAATAGTGAGTTTTAAAGCAGGATGTGGTTGTTGGGAGACATGCTGGAATGAATTGTGCAGGGATCTCAACGGTGTACGAGTGTGAGCCTCTATGCTTGTGCCTGAGTGTTTGCCTGTATCTGTCTGTGTCCCTTGCACCCCTTTGCTGACCCCGCTCCCTTGCAGGGATGACGCAGGGGCGAGACGCGGCATCTCTGGACCTGGGAGCCCTGCATCAGGTTCTGCTAGATGAAGAGCTGGCACGCCGCCTGCAAGAGGAAGAAGAAAAACTGCTTGTGAAGGTGCCAAAGTTTTGTGTTTCTGTGATGCTGTAGGGGAATTTTATGTGTTGTCCCGGCTAATGTCGTTTGACTGCTGATATTCCTGTGCGGGTTCAGAGCCCACAATCCTCTCCCGGTGTGAAGAACCGCGACCTGGAGGGAGACTTCCGTGTTGCCCAGGTTGCGCAGGATGAGGCAAGTGTTGTGGGGGAATTTTGTGAAGTAGAAGGCCCTGTCAGACTTCTTGCTTCTCATTGCTGGCGTTGGCCCTTTGTTTACCCAGGAGATCGCCCATTACATGCAGCACCAGGAGCGGAAGTCCCGGCGATGGTCACGTGACCCTGAGGGCCTGGAGCCGTGTTCAGAGCACAGAGAGTTAGACCAGGCCCACGAGAGAATGGTAGCGATCCCTGACTTTCAAACCAGGCAGTCATGAGAACACCTACATGTGTAGGCTCAGCAATTCGATGATATGTCTTCTATTGTATTCTCTATGGTTATTCTCTTACTGTTACTGATATTGATGCTACCAGTACATGTGGAAGCCATATGCAGTTTTTGCTACATGTTTCTAAGTGAAAGATGTGTCCCTTTGTGGGAGGTGTGGTGTTTAACCAGGAGTTGTGAGAAAAGTTCCTGACCACCTCATTGTTGGGATGCCTGGGTTGTAGGCACGCTTGTGGCTGGACAGAGTTCCTCTCCTTTTTGGATTGTGATTTTCACGTGACTGGCTATTTTCAGAAGTGTGATCACTCATCGACCATGGGTGAACCGCGCTGATGATGATCAAGGCACCATGTCCCATGTGACTAATCAGACCACGGCCAGTGGAAGGAAATGGTCGGGAGGTAGAAATGAGGATGATGATGTTAATGCAGCCCTTAGTGACGAGCGGTGAAGTAAATGATGTAAAAGGCTGGAAGACTGATTCAGGTTATCTGGCTCCTTTTGAAGGTGCCCCAAACGCTACGGGGGAGGCTGGACTCAGAGGGGCTGAACTCGCCTGTCGAAGACTGCTCCCCAGAGAGGCAGTCTGCCAGCCCTGTCTGCACTACTCTGTGAGTCTGTCTGCAGACTGTCTGACCGAATTTCGACCAGTCTGCTGTGGGAAGTGATCCTTTCTAATGGAGGTTTGTCACGACATGACAAATAATTTGGTGCATCTTTTTTTACTGCCCTCACGTTGTTCGTTGAATGAACACCTGTGATACAGACAGCCACAGGCCGTCCGCAACATTGCAGAGGAACTGGATCCCACTTTCAGAGCAGGTCGCAGGTCAAGCAACTCAACTAGACAGGCCCCTGGTAGGAATGAATCTGTTTTTCTCTTCTACAGTGTTTTGTGCATTTCTCGTTACTGCTAAGCTTCTTGGTTTGCTAATTGGCCCTCGCGGCCTAATTTGCTCACAGAAGCCTGTGGCTCATGTAATTGCCTTTCCTGGGGGTAGCAAAAGTTCGCAAAGCTATTACAACTCATTTAAGTGCACGCAGAGCTCTGCCACAGTTACTTGTAACCTAGTTCTTGAGTTCAGTTGCTGGTGTCTCTTTTTTACTTTTGATACTTGTTTTTGAATATTTGAAAATCTAGGTGCTCTATTGATGCTTGACATCAACGAGGCAAGTTGCATACAAAGTCAAAGAACATCCTTGACCTCTGCGCCTTCATCTTCATCCAGCCTCAATGCTCCTGACGTCATTCGAAAGTGACCCACAATGTTTGACATCAGCTCAACATTATTGCCAGTTTGTGCATAAGACTTTTCATACCTGCAGAACCTGTCCTAAGGGTCTGGCTTCTGCTTATAGCCATGAGAATTGAATGCATTGCCTTGGGTACACGGATCCTGGACCCCGCTTTTATATCAGGGTGCTTGTCCACACTTTTGGCCCTATGATAGATGACCTCAGGTGCTGTTCAAAGGAGTGGAACTGGTGTTGGTGCAGAAGCAATGACCAAAGCCGCCAACCTCCTCCAAATCTGGATGGCTTCAAATGGATAGCCCTCAGGTTGTGAGCATCATTTAGAAAAGATTTGAGAGGGCTCCCAAGAGACTGTGCCCAGTGAGTGCATTGATGTTCTGTGTAGCGAGGACTTAGCAGTGGCTGTCCAGGTGGATAACCGAGACTGTTAAGATGGCGTACCATCTCTGCAAGCTGCTTTCTCTTAAACGGATCACTGGCCAAATAAATGCTTAATTTCAGATGTTCAGGCCTTTGCGCCAGTTTTCTGCTTTGTGAATATTGACACATTCCCAGCTAGCTCTCTTTTTTCTCTTTTTAGGGAACTGTGAGACCAGCCTGTCCCCTCAGTGTAGTGTCCATAACTACATGCAGGAGCCTGCCTTTGTCCCACCCACCAAACGTCAGAGTGACAAATTGGAACGTCCCAAAGCCAAAGAGAAGAAGATATGTAAGCAGCAGTGAACTATTCATCCACTCATGCTGCGGCAGCTTGCCGAAGTACTCTTGTGCTCCCTCCTACCTTCAGCAGTGTGGAAAAGTGAACGTATCAGTGGCTGCAGGCCTTTTTGTCCTGTGATGACACTTTCTCGGAGAAGAGGCTTGGAATACCTAACCAGCATCAACGTTGGGGTTCATGGGCCAGTTGAATATGGGAATAAACATTGCTGTCTAAATATCAAAAATGATCAAATCTTCAGTGAACAACATTTCTATTTTGGTTTTTGCTTCTGTTTAATTAAGTGTGGTGAGCAACACTAAATGGGACCAAGTGGAGTTGGTCTAAATACAGAATGGGTTTAAAAAAAAATCGAAATGGCTGGTCAGTTTTGTATTATTCAAATGTTTTTGTTCATAGCCCTGTCATGGGGAAACTCCTGTGCTTTCACAATGTCTCTGCATTTTCACAATCACTGGTGCATAGCTTGGGTTGTTGTGGATGTTGAGGTGTTTCTACATCTGCTATCTGCTCTGCTGGTGCAATCTAATCTAGTTTTATTATCAATGCAAGACAGTGTTATAGACAGCCAACTTTTCTGATATAGCACTAATTATTGCAGGATTCTCCAGTACTATTTGCCACGTGTGCTGTAAATGCTAGTTCACGTAAACCGAAAAGTGTTCCACGGACAGAATGTTGTGAAGTAACGAGCTAAGAGTAGGTCCAAGTAGTACATTGAATGTTTCCTTGGGGGCACACACTTCCCACCCTTCGTGGTGGTGGTGTTGTTTCCTTTGGTTATAGGAGACACATAGTATATTAATTGCGCATGATGCGGTACCTCTAACACTGCACTCTCTCTTTGCCTTTACAAACATGCGCCTTTCATTCCATGCTTGGAAATTTCTGTTTACCCATTAGAGTTTACCCACTTTGGTCTTTGCTATATCCCAAATTCAATAAAAAAGTAATTACTATTTTTCACATTTCTCATCCTCATGTACATAGACCCACAATTGGACGTTTAGGCCCATGGTGTACCAGCTGTGCTTCTATCCAGCCGCTGGGGTTGTGTATCATGAGTGGACTGGACCTTAGGTTAACCTGAATATTCCTCAGCGATTACCCTCAGTTATAATAGACAGAAAGTGTTATCCATTCTATTGCTTTTATATCGAAGGTCAGGATGTACTGCTGTTAAACACACAGCTCGTTTTCCTCTCATCTGTAACTAGCTGAATCAGACCGATGAGTGGATATAGTTGAGAGCATCTAAGAATTTTTATTTTTTATTATTATTATTATTATTAAATGTCTAGTTATTTTATTTTTTAATTTAGTTTTTGCCATCGTAGTTCTCACTGAGTTCTTCTGGATTGTAATAAAGAGGGCTGCTACTCCTGGCTTATATTTGGTGCTTTGTGTTTATATATGTGCTCTTTCATAAACCATAATGCATATCCCTAAAAAGCATTAACAAATGTTAACTATTTAAAAATAAAAATTAGACCTCAATTGTCATCAAATGTCTAATGTAATTTATTTCAAAATCTTTCACAGTATCAAAACCTGCCACACTATCTTGGATAGTATTTAACAAATAGCTCTAGGTAAGCATTAAAAGCAGTGGTTGTTACTCTTCACAGGAAAGGCAACACACAAAGTCCACTTAATGCCTCAATTTGGGGTAAAGAGCTCATTAGTCTTCTGGTTACTTCCCTTTCTTTGTTCCTCTGTGCATTTATGGTCATGACTAATGTTGGAGAACACCTAGCGGTACACAGTCTTTTTCGGAATTCGTAAAAATGTTTGATTCTTTCCAGGCCTTTGATTGCTGTGTCAGGCAGTGTGCCAAGTGCAGGTCTGCGTCAGCACGGAAGGTCAAACGGTGTATACACCATCACGTGGGGTGCGAAAACTATTCTAATACTAATATTCACCCTCACCGTGTGGTAGCTATGGATGGGCCAAAATGCAATCGCTGGATATATATTCTTTTAACAGTGCTCTTAACACATGTGTTTTTTTTTTACCTTGGAAGTATTGGTTTTCCTCCCAAGCCACACCAGAAGCCTGCAAATGGGAAGTGGTGTGGACGAAGTCTCACTTCTGTGACAATATCTTTTAATCTGTTCTGACTTCTGTTCTCTTGCTGCCTCTGTGCCACCTGCATACCAGCCTTGGTTGCACAAGGTAAAAAGTTCCACTCGGGTCACACATTCAGGAAATTCACAAGTAGCCCCCATCTTCAACTGATCCAACGCCACCTTAAATAAAATAACTTCCTGCAAATGGGCAGGCCCTTTCAGGATTTACCAAAACTGTCTTGATAAGGGGGTGACTCATCTTAAGATACCTTTGACGTGTCATCCCACGTACTTCTTGAGGAAAGTCAAAAGCAGAATCTTACCCCTTTATGGTAGATTTGTTTCATGTTTTGTGTTTTACGCTTTCTGTTCTCAAATTTTATAAAAATATAAATGCACTATATACTATGGAGCAATGGCTATCTACATTATATGTTCGCTCATTGCACAATACATTGTTTTCCCCTGGAATTAAACACTTTACACAATTGCCTAAACAAAAAATAAAAAAACATGCAAACTTAACATTTGCTTTTTTAACCTCCAGATAATGCCTTGGGATTTGGAGTAATGAATGATTTTAATCCTCAATTTTCTTCACCAAGCCCCCTTTCCTTTGTCTGTTCATCCATCCATTTGTCTGTTAGAAGTTGTGTGATGAATCATGCTGGGTGGACAACCAGGTGCGGATCCGTTATGCTGGGGGAAGCTGCTTGCCACCCAGCTAAAGCAGACCATGCTCAAACGGGGAGCAGCTTCTCTTGGGATTCCAGTGAGGACACTGACCCCAGATGGCCTTGTTCCTGCTGTGGGTAGCACACGCTGCAGTCCCCCTGCTCCTGCACACTAATGCTCTTGCCTGGAGATGGGGAGGGGGGGGGTTATTTGAGCTATTTGTCCTTTGCCAGAGCAGTAGAGGAAAGCACTTTTTCATCACAATAACTCTGAACTCACGACCCTGTAACAAACAGGTTGTCTGCACTGAAATGTAACAACTTTGAGTGCATGGCACTCAGACAGAACCAGAGGATTTTTTATTACCTGTGGGAGATATCTCAGGGACTGGTTTCATAATGATCTCTCTCCTCTTCTGGGCAGCGATCACACATGCTGACACCATGAAAAGCATCACGCTGCACAAGCTGACAATGGCTACAGCCATCCACCCTGTTGCAGAAGGCACAGAAAGAGCATGAACATGATTCAGCTGGAAGTCTGGGTGTCGTGAACCTGCGCCTGTCGTAGAATAGAGAACTGTACCTTTATCCATCTCTGAAACGGGTTGGCAAACGATGTCACTCACGGTCGTGCCTTTGGCCACGATTTGCTGGTCTGAGGCATTGCAACTGAGGGAGAGTAAAGGGGTTGCACGTTACACTGTACCCTTCAAATAGAGAAGAAATTCACAGGTCACCCCAGAGATTTGACACTAGGTTCTATAATTTATTTAGTGTTTGACTGGCATATCACCCTCCCATCCTGTGGTTTTGAGTCCTCTGCCTTGTCGATTGCTCACCTGCGCCAGGGTATGCACCTGTGGTCATTCCGGTCATTGAACGTTCCGTCTGGGCACGGCTTACAAGTACCTGCACGAAAGATCTCATTGGCATGTCCCTCCCTTTAACACATTGCTTTATTTAATCTGTTTAGCACATATATCCTCCCATTTCCATAACATAACATAGAATAACATTTAAATCCCATGTGTATGTATATATGTATCTTTCTGTATATATATATACTATATGGACAAAAGTATTGGGATATCTACAGGCATTCACATTGAGTTGGTTCCCCCTTTGCAGCTATAACAGCTTCCACTCTTCTGTGAAGGCTTTCTACAAGATTTTAGAGTGTATCTGTTGGAATTTTTGCCCATTCTTTCAGAAGAGCATCTGTGAGGTCAGACACTGATGTTGGACGAGAGAACCTGGCTCACAATCTCCGTTCTAGTTCATCCCAAAGGTGTTCAATAGGGTTGAGGTCAGGGCTCTGTGCGGGCCAGT
>JAOVYW010010093.1:7376-39889 GCA_025775045.1 Hiodon tergisus
AGCGTTAAGGGTCTGTTAGGCATTAGTGATGTGTCATTGCGTCTCGATCATGTTCAGGTATCCCGTATCATGATAATTTTTATTGGGTTCGTATTGATTTATGTTAATGCAGAAGTCTTTGATGGAGTGGTGTCGTTGGCTGAATCTGTTTCGTAGAGCCCCGTTTCCCCATTTAATTTTCCATACCAAAATAACGCAGATTTTATGCTGTTTTGAGGAGACGTAAGATTTTAGAATGCACATGTCCATTGGTCTGCTGGCTAACGTTGGATATGTTCTATAATTTAGTTGCAAGCTAATTAACATCACTCCAGCTAAAATCACAACATTATCAGTTAGATAGCTAATTTTACTTAAGCTTGGCTTGCTAGAAATGACCAATGCTAACATTTGCTACTTTTCACTGATTGTAATCCACTGAATTTGCTAAGAATATAATTTTATTTCAGAGAAAGAAAAAAGTTATTTACATTTTTACGTTGTACTTTTCAGTCGTTTAGCCGACACGCTTTCCCCGAGCGACGTACAGAAAACGTTAAGAGATTGATTACACATTGATTACTACCAACGAAGACACTTTTCCACCACAGGGCACAGCCGTGCGAGGCCCGAATCTTTTAATTAGTTCTTAATTCATTTCCATTTGGCCTGGGCCGACTTGGTTCAGGCGTGCTGACCAGTTTGCTTTCATATCTGGGGCCATGCAGGAACCAGTAGGAACCAGAGTTAAAAACAATAAATAATAATAATGAAATTAAGAAGAAACGAATCACCTCATGTTCGCAGACTAAGCTTTCTAATCTGAGAGGTTTAAGGATCAAATTGATTTTTTTAAAATGCTGTCTCGAGCAAAAACTGATGTTTATGAATACACACTCGCAGAGGAAATCCTTTCCACGATCTATTTAAAGAAAGAGTTGACGTGATGTCAGTTCAAAGCTAGGCTAGGATGGTGTACATTACTAAATAAATGATGGCTCTCACTGGATACACTTTGAGACAAAGAACTAGCTTAGCTCTGCTTTAGCGAGAGATTTTAGACGGCCGGAGAGATGGACTGTCGCGTGTAGTTGGGCCTGTAGGTGTTTACCACGATTCAATTAGCCCTGTCCTATCTCAGCCGGCCTAGGGGGAAAGGCAACTTTCGCAAAGGCCTTGTGTAGCTCCTCTGTGTGAAACGTGTATATCTCTCTAACATCTGACTGTTCACTTTCCAGTCACTCTTTGTGTGTCCCCATCGGAATCAAAGGCTCTTTCAACCTGCAAAGAACATATGATTTGATTTATCTGGATTAAAAGGGTTTTCCTTTTCCCACCCTGAATTGAAACGAATATTGGAGTGTTCTCATCCAGGGAAAATACTTTTCATCTTTTTTTATTCGATTAATCTGCATTTAAATCACATTAAACAATTTATTCAGAGGACTTTATTCCATTTATTATAGTGTCTTATGGTTAAGGCCCATTTGCTTTTATGTTTATTGTGCTGCCATGTATCCTTTCAAAAAGTTGCCTCGATGGCTCTTCTGGTTAAACTAGTCTTCACTGAATTTTTTGTTGACTTAAGGCTGTTTATTTTCTTGCCTTAGATAAAAAAAAAAAGGCTGCCTTAAATTTGCCATTTGTATTTACTCAGGCGACACACTATGGCTTGAATTGTTCCCAGCTCATGCACTGTGATCACGAAGCTTCAGATTACAGGAGTAAATCTGCAGGACGGGTTCTCCTAACTGGGCACTAGTGGGTAATAATGTGTTCTCCTCCTCTCCTACGCTGGGTGTCTGCCTGGGGCCGGTGCAGAGACAGACTGTGCTGCTCGCATTGTTGCACAGTTGTTCCGCCGAGAACAATCCCAGCCCTTGCTCCAGGCCTTAGGTTGTTGCCTAAATTGGTCAAGCCACCCCCGACCCCGCCTCCTTGGTGGTTACTACTCCCCTGGTCTGCTGTCCTTATTTGGGCAGAGACGTTTTGAGCGAGGAGGGGTGGTGGGGAGATGAGAGGGGGGTTCGGTTGACAACGGTGAGATTAGCGAAGCAGGAGAAGAAATGACGCTCCCTGACCAGCCTTAATAAGGACATGTCTGGAGCTTTAGCCCTACTCGGTAAGATGATGATTCACAGATCTCCACAAAACAGGGATTTTTCTCAGGGCTCCTTTCTTGTACACAGACTCTCTGTGAAACCTCATTAATTGGCCTATTGACCACACATTTTGCAGAGTGTTTTAGATACGGAGTGACGTAATAAATTCCTTGTTCTCTCCAACCTGGATATATGATAAATATATCGGCAGTTGACTGACGGACATTGTAATATCCCTCACCAGTGGCTCTTTTACATTCATGTGTCATGATCTGGTCTGTGACTCTTGGTTCCTAATTCTTCCACAAATTAAATAATTATTGAGTGTCAATTGGTGGCAATCAGTCCGTTTTTCAGAAACAATGCCTGCTCAGCAGACACTGTAATTGGACATGATCTGATAATTTCACACCCAGACAAGACCACCTCTTGTGTGCATGAAGGCAAGCTTTGTTCATATGGATTTGTGCCTGCTTGGGGGGAAAAAAGATATATAACAATATATGCTTGTCAGCAGAATTTCCACAATGATTTATACCAGATGCTGTGATCGCTTTCAATGGAGCTTATGACCATATCCTTCCTCTTCCCTGTTTTAGAGAGATCAGCAGTGCAACTACTGCGTGCGGTAGGTGCTAACATTCTGTCTCCCCCCCCCCCCCCCACCACCAGCCCACCGTTCTGGGGCTCGGCGTCAGACCCAGAGGGAGCCGCCACCATTGCGTCCAACGAGTGGAGCGCGAACGGCAGCCCGGAGTCGGGGCCGGAGGATGGGAGCGAGGAGCTGGACAAGGCCATGGACGGGGACGCCGAGGGCGTGTGGAGCCCTGACATCGAGCAGAGCTTCCAGGAAGCGCTGGCCATTTACCCGCCCTGCGGCCGCAGGAAAATCATCCTCTCGGACGAGGGAAAGATGTACGGTACGTACGGAACACCCTCTGCGGGCTCAGTTCTGCGTCGCTCTAAGGTTTACCCCATGGCGCGAGTTGCAAACCACGTTTACAGTATGGAACCATCAGTCCAGTAAAATGACTGAAAGGGTGTTGGACTGAAGCTCGTAGCTAATTAGCTCGTATTTCAAGTGCTTCCTCTGCTCTTGCTAGTCTGCATGCTAACTGTTAAGGGCCTCCTATAAATTGTAGATTTCATGTGTCTCAAGGGCCTTCACAGATAGAACCGGTGTGTGGTCTCCAGCAGTGCTATGCTGGACACATGCAGTGGGCAGAATTTAACATTTACAGTTGGTGAGGTTTATTCTTGCTAAAATGTTATTCCAAAATGGTCTGTGCTCCGCCCGACCCCCATTTAGTGGGCGTGAAAGGTGAGTTTAATGATTTTTAAAAAAATCCTTTGTGTCCTCTGGTAATGTAGGTCTTTAGAAGGGACCCACATTCCAGTCGTTTTTGTTCAAGGGACAGGCAACCCAGAGGGACCCAGAGGGAACCTCTGTCCTCAGGGCATCCCTGGGACAGGAAATCTAATCCCTAGTGGCAGACCGGGAAGGCTTGTTTCAACAACCGGGCATTTTCTCTGTATGTGAATTTGGGCCCCCGTCAGCGGGGCCAGCCCAGCCACCCTGAGCCACTCTCTCCTTTTTCCTACCGGTGTAGGAAGACCCCTCTGAAGCGTATGCAAGCACACGTGCTGTGTGTCCCGTTTTATCAGCCAGTTTTCGCGGGCAGCAGTCTTGCAGGCTGGCCGTTCAGCAGAATGGGCTCCTTTCAGCAGCACTTTCACGTTTTCACTGATGTTACCTTTCTGAAGCAGTGCATGCTGGTTCACTTTTATTGCAGTGAAACTTAACAGCAGTTAATATGTACTGAACTGGTTGCTACTTTTCCATTCGCATGGTGCCACCTAGAATTCAGTCCCATGTCTTGGAAGAGCTTAAATTGCCCCCCCCCCCCATCACTCAACAATTCAGTTTATCAGTTAAAATACAAGTTTGACAGCTCCACGGCACAACCCCTTTGTGCCCTGGGGCTGTCAAGGACCAATTCACCCTGTCTGGCTTTATCTGATTAAGTGGTGAGCCCAATATATAGCTTTATCAATAGAGGAACTCTCCTTTGTATTGACTGGAGTTTTTTTTAACATCACTGAAAAAAGAAAAAGTTATCAACCATGAACATGACCTTGGTACTTTGCTTTAATTGCTTCAGTAAATGTACAAGTGGATTAATGTAGAAATATTATAGGTCACTTTGGTTTCTGCTGAGCTACTAAAGTAAATATGTGTGTGTGTGTGGGTGGGGGGGGGGGGGGAGGTGGGGTAAATTGAGGAGAGGTATCAGGTGTGTCTTTATGTACTTGTGGTTGATTTGTTAAGGGCAGAGGCTAAACTTTAGTATCACAAAGTCTCCAGCACACTAACAAGGGCATCTTTGCCCTCACGTCGTGGGAGGTGGGTGGGGGTGAAAAGGTTTGGCTAGGCCCCAAGAGCCTACCATTGCCTTGTCTCCACAGAAACCAACACAAAACAGGAATGACACACAAACATGCTAGTGTAGTGGTGTGTGAGATTTAAAAAAAACATCTGATAAAATCTAAAAGATAGACTTTTTTTAGAAGAAGCTCGAAAGAGTTAGCTATCTAACAAGATAATAAATAATAAAACTTTATAGGAACTACTGCGGAATATTCTAAGTTTAAGAAATACAAATTTAATTTTAACGACAATTTTTAGTTTTGGAAAAAAAAATGTCTCGATGGCTAACGACTTGAATACTTTCTATAAAAGCGATAAGGCGCACGACGGTTGGTACAATTTTCGTGATATACCACGACCCCCTAGCTGCCAATTTTTTTCCCTTTGGCTCACTACTTCAGGCAGGTTCCAGGCAACACTGCTCAGAAACAAACAAACGTGTTTGTCTAGCCAAGCGGCTAGTGATGTGGCTGCAGCAGAGCTTGTTGAGAAGTAAGAACGAGTTTACCCCGGGCCAGTGACGTCACCGTCATTTACTGGAGTCGAGTACAAGAGTAGGATTGGTTCCTTCAGGGACGTTTTTCGTTTTCTTTTTTTCATGCGCGGAAATTACACTGCTGCCAACCAGTTACTAGCTAACTACCTTTGACTACCATAACAGTTAATGTAGATTTTCTAAAGTGGCAATTGTCAAACTTTTAAAGCACCAGGCAATACCAGGTAGCACATAGGGTGTAAAATGCACAGTTGGCTCTTAGTGCTTTGCCGTAACTATTGATTATATTAATGACTTTTTTTCCCTCTTTGTGTAATAGCTTTCAGGGACAAGTTTCAGCTGGTCTTAGACGGCTTTCTTGTGTGTGACCCGGAGCTAGAGAGATGGGATCTTTCACGGTAACAGGAACCTCAGCCTTAATGCTAACCAAAACCCCTCCTGACATCCCATCTTGACTGTAGCCGCTCTGATTTTAGGTTAATGACCACGTTTTCTTTCACTGCCCATGAATTTACTTCTTGGGTGAAAGCATCTGGAGGTATACAATGAAAGTAAATTAACAAATTGTTATGATTAATTAATTATTAATAATAATAATAATAATAAAATGCTTAATAAAAAGTCACCAATTGAATGCCATTTCATGATTTTCTACCCCTGCACCACCCCGATACTGAAGGCTGCACTTGCTTTGGCTTGGGTAGCAGCCTCTCGTCTGCCGTCGTGAGTTTTTACCACATCTGTGTTCAGCTGTATAGCCTCTCCTAGGGAACGGGTATATCATGAAAGCCTTTCTCTGTTTGTGCCGTTAAGTCAAAAGGTTTCCCCTCTTCTCTTTTCATCTTGCATTATGGGGTGCCCGACCTGAATCCGGAGCAAGTTTAGTTTTAGGAGAGAGCTGTTATTTTAGCTTTATTCGTTAGTGCGACCAGAGGTTACACCACCAGCTCTCGTCCAATCTGTGTGCAGCTTTGATCTCTATGCAGGTTTGAGCTCCATTAAAAAAATATTATATATATATATATATTTATTATATTATATTATATTATATTATATTAAATAAGGATTTAAGCATAACATCTACACCTGAGTTTTTTAAAGAGGTAGTTAATAATACCTTGTCATCAGTTGTTGTCCGCCCGGTCGCATAATTTCAATTATTTTTTTTATTTTTTTTAAAGCATCTGGTGAAACCAGAAAAGTGCACGTAAGAACCCAAAGTCTTCCTGCTAAACTCCGAACACATTCGTGACCAGTTATTTTAATCTCCAGTTCTCTCGGTCTCCCAAGTGTCGAGAGGGAGAAACATGGCTTGTCTGCTGCTTTGAATTAGGCTCTGTGGTTTTCCAAAGATGTACAACAGACCGGGGCGTGTAAAAGAGATGGAAAGGAAGCTCGCGCATTCGACGACCTGGGGTTCTGCCTAGGACTGTGCCATGTCCTTGTGAGACCTTTCATGTGTGGCTTTAGCTCTGCCGGCAGGATGGCGTTAGAAGCGCACACTAGGAAGAATGATGCTAAACGGACGTGTGTTAAGGTTAGCTGCTGGTGGTCATCGGTCGAAAGTAACTTTCCAGTGAACCATTTTCTTTTAAGTGTTTAGAAAAAAGACTGTGCTGTAAATGTGAGATTTTATTAACTACGTTTTCCAGTATCTTAATTTGGGTGTCAGTACTCGAAACCTTGAGGCTCGTGTTTAGCTTTTACTTTTAGTAAAATAGTTTTGGATGTGTCATGCCGTGCACATACTGGGAACTGATTATCCCAGCTGTTGTGTTTTCAACAGGAGCATGTTGGATAGGTTTGCGCAGACACACGCTCGAGGTGCATCCCAAAATGAGGTTGGATCAAAGTGCCTTTTGGTGTGCGGGAGTGGGTCTGTGGAGATTGCTTTCAGGGCTGAATATGCATCAGATGAGGTTTATTTAGTCTCAAGTGCAACATTTCAAATGCAAAAGAATGCCTGAGAAAATGGAGGGCATTTTAAAGGCCACGACTGACATGCCAGACCTTTTTCTTGAAATTTGAGTTTTGATCCTGTGTTTCGGGTTTGGCATTCTGGAGCAGACAAGGACAGGTCTCTCTGTTTGCAGGGAAATAAACTAGCTGCTTCTCAACAGTCAAGGAAGGAGTTTGGCTGTTAGTATTTCATCTCACATCTTTCTACATATTAAAAAAAAAAAAAAAACATGGATTTTAGTGCAGCACAATTGAAAAAATGCCATTGTATCTTTAATTTTTATTTCCCAAGTACACCTATTTTTCCAGAGCAACGTAGGGAGATCACACTTTTACACTGATTGCTATTTGCATAAACAACTTGGGTAATGTTGTCAAGAGTACAACTGCTGTGGATTTTCAGGGGTTTGAAACTGCTGCATTTGCAAGTCCAAGACTTTAACCGATAAGAGACCTCATTCCCTTAAGCCGACCTCACCAGCCGGATACAAGAATCCACCGCTGTAAAATCAAAATGTTTTCAGAAGGCTTCAGATCAGCTCAGGTGATAAGCGTTCTTTGCACAGCCTTCCAAGTTTTGTCCTGTCGCATACAGCACTGTGAGATGCCTCGTCTCCATAGCAACACACCTGGTCGGCACATGTTCAGCCCCCCTTAGCGGGGTCACTGGTGTGCTGACCAGGTGGTTGCTCTCCTGCCATAAAAAAAAAAAGCAGAGCAGCAAGGTCGTCTTCACCGGTTAAACGCCGGGCTGTCTTCCTCCATGACAGTTGGTACATGTGTGCGGAGTAGCTTTTAAAAGGGCCCTTTCCCTTTACGAATAACATGTGGCGACCACCAGTGTGTTTTTGTGAGAGGAGAGAGGGATGGAACAAACGAAAGTTCATCTCATGGTGGTGACTGTATTGAGTTCTATCACCGTTTCCCCCTGCAGCTGTGTCTGAGGGTGGGGAATCGATCTGCGCCCCCATGTGTCCTGTGAACTGGTATCTGTTGTGTGTTTGAAAGGGACAGAGAGACGGTGCAGTTGTTTTCTTTCTCTCCCGCTCTCTCAGCTGCTGTGTAAAATCTCAGCCTTCAGCTTTGAGGTCTGCAGTGAACAGCTGTACCTCAGCTGTCTGCAGTGTTTAAATTTTTTATTTTTTTTATTCTTTATTTACCATTTGACCTGTTAGATGGCAAGCGCTTCCTCTGTTTTTTACGCGCCCCGCTTTGTCTCAGTTCTAAGTGTCAGGAGCAAAACTTTCAGCAGCAGGACCAGTTTCATATGCCCGCACTGTTCGCCGTGGACGTGTCAACCGAGGGTCAAGCCCACGTTTCCTCCGGCAGCGAGGGGCCCCGAGGGCGGTGTGTGGGGGTGGGCTTCTTTTCCCAGAGCTATTAACACCCTATCGATTTACACCAAGTTATCTGTAGCCTCCGTGGCAGAGCAAAGACGTGCCCCTGAGGGAGCCAGCTCACAAGGCGATGACCTCAAGGATCATAACCCAGCCATGACGTGAGACCGGGGGTATTTTCGCGATCTGTAATACTGTCTGTCTGGGTTGCTATGCTTCTCAAAAAAATAATGTATTTAAACACTCGTTGCGAATACGCCTTGGTGGGTTTGAGATTGTTCCTACTGGAAGACTCCTGAGGGAACGTAATTCCGATTCCTGCGTACTTTTTGGCCCAGGGTTAACCCTGGGTTCAGTTGTTAAGTGTGCTTAAACACCGGCTTGAATTTCTTTGGTTTGTGTTGATTAAAAACCACTGTCATAAAATTAATTTTTTTTAAAACAATTGTTACACTAAAAGCACACCAGCAAGGAAGGAAACCCCAAGCTCCAAGGTCCTGTCTTATCTCTCAGTCCTGCAGTCAGCCCGCACCATGAATCTGTGCGGAGAACCTGGGAGGCATATTAAAGATGGACACCAGGACAGAAATGCGGTCCCTCTCGTTGAACAGAAGGACGTCTAACAGCTGGGAGACCTTTCAGTAAAAGAAAAGCACCAGTGTTTTATTTAAGGTCAGACTCGTAAACAAATGGTTGTTGGTTTAGTTCCACCCGATTTTGTTTCTCCCTTAAGCAAGGTACCTGAACCTGAATTTCTTCAGTAAAATTTCAGTAAAACTTATTCAAACTGTTTAAGTTCTAAGCAGCAAAGAAATTGCATTAATAACAGTGATAATTAAAAATGGCAACCTTCTGCAGAAGAGGTCAAATGATCAGTTACAGTAGTATACATGCAGGTGGAAAAGCCTCCCTGATCAAATTTTAATGACGCTCCCTCGGTCTGTCTTGAAGCTTGTAGAATTCCCCCCCGCTGGTTAGTGATTATTGTTGACCTGAGCAAAGTAGTGCGTTTTCCTAGTAATGACAGTCTGGATCTTTGGACAGAGAGCTAGCCCCAGTTACTGGCTTGTTCATAATACTTCAGTGATTTCAGGGCCTCGGAGGAGCCTGAATAAGAATTCCAGTTGTAGTAGAGGCCTGTCGAAGAGTCACAGACCTCTGTGCTTGGAACTTCAGGAAACCCTTATTGCTCTGTCATCCCAGCCTTGCCATGTGAGAGTGGAAAGTTCCACTTGAAAGAAGAAGACGACGAGGAGGGGGTCTGGGGGCGTGTTCGCGCACAGGAGAAGTTCAGCAAGGCGGTTGGAGCTGCTGTAGTCGGCCTGCGGGCTCCCGGAAATTGCAGAGTGGGAGTTGTGCAATATGCGGGGGCTGCCGTCTCGGAAGAGGGAGAGAGAGGACGAGAGTGGGGAGATGGGGCCAGGGGGAGGAAATGTGTCCCTGTAGTGCGCAAATCTCCAAACGAGACTACCTTTCTGCTGCCCTTGCTGTGGGTTTGCTGTGTTTTAGAACGGCTAACTCTGCTCAAAGTGGCCAGAGGTGCCAGAAACCTTAATAAAATAGACAGCAAGTCTTTGGTGAAGGGAATGAAGTCTGCATCTATTTGAGCACTGCTTCCACAGTAAACGGATGTGTTTTTATCCTTCATCCAGTTGATGTTTATGCAGTTAAAAGGAGAAGGTCTTGCTGCAGTACTTTTCCAGGACATGTGCTGGTGCCTGGTTTGGTTTACTAATGTGTGGGCTCATTGTTGCTCCACCAGGCTCTGGGGGCTGGTCATTACAAAACAGTAATTGGCTTTTGTACTTAATATCTTCCTTATTTAATTTCTCTGGCCGAGTGTCAAAAGTGTGTGGGACGTTTTGCTGTGGCATACATGAAATTAATTCAGAGGAAAGGTCTGTGGCCCCATCTAACCTGTCAAATTATTTTTAATGTACTACCTCTCTCCTAGTTTCAACCGATGAAACCTGACCCTTGGTCTGATGGAATCAGGTTGGTTCAGGTGTCCCCTGTATTATACCATAAACTCTGAAGCGCAACTCCATTCATTCTGCGGTTCTGTCCGGCTCCAGAGGTTGAAAGCGAAACGTTCTTGTGTACTGAAAGAAGAATGTGTTAAAATGCTGAAATGCTGACGTTCATCCGTCATGGAAGTCGATGGCTACGGTAAACCTCCCCTGTTGTCACTATGGCAAAGAGTATTCTGTGTATTCATTTTGTTCTGTTCCCCGGACAAGCTGTGACAGGTGTTTGAGGAGGCTGTGGGCGAGTTTCGGGATAGCAAGTGAAGCGCAGGCCCCCAGTGCCAGAGCGCAGTTGTTGGAGTGGACAGCGAGGGCTTTGTCTCCCTAAGAGTTACTGCCCTGGCAAAAAGGGGCGGGAATGCCCCCGGGTGAAGCCGCGAGCTCACGCCCACACTCACGCCCTCGCTCTCCCCAACCAGACGGGCCAGTTAGCGCAGATGTGACGGGCTGTGTGGAATGACTGGAATGCGGAGTCACAGGCAGGCGTGTCCGAGGAGAGGTAGTGTAATAAGTCTAACTCACAATAGTCTTCCTCGCTTTCCAGTTAGACGGTTATGCGATTAGGCTCGCTGGGTAAGGTTCACCATGCTCCCAGTCCAGTACTGCAGAGGGGGCGGCTGGTTGGATGGGTTCAGACGCTTCTTAAACCTCTGATGTAGTCCAGCCTTCATCGTTGTGTGCTGGGAAGCATTTTACCCGATGGTGTAGAGTTTCCTATACAAACCTATGGTAACTAGTTATCACGTTATCCTTTTGGCCTGACATAGAATACCAAAAAGTGTGATAATTTTGCCCCCTCCAAAAGTAATAAACAGTAATAAACAATTCAGCTAGTGAAGCTGTTAAAGTTAATAGTGCCTACTCTGAGCTTTTACATTTTGAATTTGTTTCTCATGAAAAGATAATGGATTTCTTAGTTGGGGATAAACTCTTACAACAGGAAAAAATAAAATGAATTGCGAAACTCGCCAAACTTGTTAAATAAATAAATAGGAATGAAACAAAACCATTTTCTGTTGAAGATCATTTAGTTTCAATTAGAGGGTTTCTCCTTCCTGATGTGTGCATTTGCAATGGCGTTAGCTGTAAGCTGTAGGTGTCTCAGACATAACTACAGCATTTGCTCCATCTTGTGGTCACTGGCTACAGCAGTGTGTAGCCTCCCCACTACAAAGGCTCGTGGAGGTCTTGTCTTGCCTTTAGTAAATATTATCTGTCTCCAGTGATTCCAAGTGATGGTGCCTCTGGTTCCTGGAACACAAATAATACTTAACATTGAATAACTTAACACTCAGTAGTGCGGGAGGGGGGGGGGGGTATCAGCACTGACACATAGTTATTTGTCCTTGCCGGTGCCTGTAACCTGTAACCCTTTCTGTGCTCAGCAGCTGATAGTGTCCCCAAGCTAAACACGGAATTTCTTTGTTTCTCTCTCTCTCGATATTTTCCCATTTGTAATGTGTCCATCTTTTTTGTGTTACAGGTCGCAATGAATTGATAGCCAGGTATATCAAGCTACGGACAGGCAAAACACGCACGAGAAAGCAGGTGAATAATATTATTTTCTTTTGGTGGTGCCATTCAATTTGGACACGACTCAAATGCAAACATGGGTTCAGCTGATGTGTTTAATGCAACACCAGAGAAGTTGGGGTTAGTTTATAACTTGTGCCTCCACAAGATTAGTTTAAGACGTGTGCATGTCTCATTTTGGAAGCACTAAGACACAGTCATGGCATACCACCATGGAGACTGATGAGACCTACACACTTGTTCTTCAATTAGCTGTTGTCAACGTTGGTTCATAAATTGTATACTTAATCCGGGGTGTCGACATGAGGATGAATTTGAATGTACAGTCTACGTAATATCACAGAACATGTATTAATTTACATTGAAAACTGATTTACATCTACACTGTGTATCAGCTGGATTTCAGAATGCATTTAAGTTGTATAAGGGTTCTTTTGGACCCTCTGTAAACATTGCGAGACCACAATACAAATGCTTTAGATGCATTCCATGGGAAGTTCGTTGTCAGGGTTTCAAACCTGGCTGGGTTTCCTGATTTGGGCCTTGATTGGCTCGCATTGTTCTCGGTTTCAGGGCCTTCAGAGTATTTTATCCCTTGCATATAGATATAGACTGTGCGTTAAATGTTTGGTCCTCATTTAAATAGCATATACCGTACATTTGTATTGAAGATCCTATTTGTTGCTTGAAACTGTTTACCATCTGAATGGCTCCTGCAAGGAAGACTGTCATGGACCTTCTCATTGGGCTGCATCAACAGAATGATACTGGGGATCTGTGTGTGTGTGTGTGTGTGTGTGTGTGTGTGTGTGTGTTTAAAACTGTTTCACGCCCTTTAGGTGTCTAGTCACATACAGGTGTTAGCAAGGAAGAAAGTTCGAGAATACCAAGCGGGCATCAAGGTAGGTGTCGTCGGCCTGTCTCGTTGCTAGGGTGTGGTCTGCCGTCTCTTTCCTCCTTGGTTACGGCTTTTTTCTTTTCTCCTCTTCTTTTTCTCTTTCCCCTTTGTGCTCTTCTCTCTGCAGGTTTCTAGCCACTTGCAAGTTCTTGCCCGGAGAAAATCTCGTGAGATACATTCAAAGCTGAAGGTATGCACTTCATGGCGGTCCGGGGCGGGGCTACTAGAGGCTAGACTTTGAGCTAACCAATCAGAGTCGTTTGTAGTCTAACTAGGCACCGAGGGACACGGTCCGTTGAGTGCCGTTGCGAGGGAGAGGCTTGCCGTTGTAGCTGACGAAGGGGCTTGTGTGTTTGGACAGCTATCATTCAACTGAAGTTAGATACCTTTCAGCAAGCCCTTATGCTCTTAATTCCACTGAACGTTTAAGAGCAGAAGTAAGATAAGTGCCTATAGGAACAAAAGATATTTCCATGGAAAAATTAAAATTTCCGTGGAAAAAGCCGCTGTAACATGAAGTTGATGAGGATTGGACTACCAGGAGATGCTTGAGAAGACACTGAACCCCAGTGTCTTCTCAGGCAATTCAGTAATGCATGGACTTGAGTCTGCTGTACAGATAGTATCGGGAGGGATCGTAATTATCCAAGGAGTCAATACCATGAATGTGCTTTATCCCAGACAATGATCCATGCTTTCTAAATTTGACTGTTATCAGTTTCTGTAAGTGGGGAAAGCTCCTAGTCGTAGCTGCAGTACGGTTGATCACGCACTTACCACTGGGCGGCGCCCTAGGCAAACCCCCACCACCTGCTAGAGCCACGTGTCTGCCGCTCGCCTGCTAGTGCTCTCACCAGCTGCCCTCTGCTCTCTGCCTTCCATCTGTCTTCCTTTCCCCCCCCGTTGGTCTCTGTGAATCTTTGACTGTCCTTACCAAACTGGTCACTGGAACACTGCACATGCAGGCCAGCGGCTGGGGGAGTTTTTATTGTATGATTGACTTTAAATAACGCACTGTGATCTAATATGTGTGTAAAAGGTAACACGCTGTATATTGTTTTACAATTATACTGTGACCAATGATCCGTTTAACAAAAGGCCTAGTTTTAATTCTGCTAGAATAGGAGTTTTTAAATCTGTGGTTCACATAGACTTCGTATGATAACTTTATGTTTTCTAGGAGTGAAAGATTCTTGTGTCCAGTCTGTTTTAATGATTTTGGAAGGTAAACTTTAATCTTTGCTACGTCCTCTAATGGCTACGTAGATTTATATAGTACCACATGCACCTTATTTAAAGGGAAAAAACAAGGTCTTAAATTAGTATGTGGCGTTGGGAAACTATTTTGAGGATGTGATGTTTTGAGAAGCCCACTCCCCTACTTAGTACTTCCCTGACTTGTCATCTGTTAGCATCAGCTACCCAACATATAACTGTTCATCTATGTTAGACCAGAGTTGTGATTGTTTGGTTCTTGTCCTGTGATTCAGTTCTGGCCGTGACACTTGGTTGTTTCGTTTGGTGTGGCGCAAAACTGACGGTTATTCCCGCAAAAAAAGAAGAAAATTTAGTGAATTCTTGTCCAGAGACAATCTTTAGTGTCGAATTTTGCTGTCATATTTGTAGTGTAGGTTATCTTAATTACCTTGCTCAAGTCCCTGTTGGAATTTAGGCCTGTAACCATCTATTCTACTGCTTTCCAAATACATACTTTATCTCTTAGAACAAAGTGGCTCTAATATTCACCCAACACGGTGTCGTGTCAGGGATGTTAAATATTAAATGTTATTATCGTTATGGGCTGTTTTCCCGGTATGATTTAAACATTAGGTAGTATCAAAAGAAAGCACTAACGCGCATTTAACATCCAGAACTGAAATTGCATATATTGGCCATCAATTTAGTTACTAGTTCAGCTCTTAAAACTAACCAGCGTTCTACCCGAGACAGGCTTCAACTGTTAAAACGATGTTCTTGATTACGTCTCCACGGTGATCGCCAGTTTTGATTAAGTGGTTTTAAAATTCGCAATCATTTTTATCAAAAAAATGTTCATCAAAATCCTTGCTGTGTCTGCATAAAAAAAAAAAAAAAATCAAATACGTATGGATACATTTTAATTATATAGGTATTTTCGGAGAGCTAAAATAGGCTAATATTTTACCTTCAGGCTGATCACTTACTGGATAATTCATTAATTTAAATTAAAAAAATGAACTCCTTAGGGTGACATTACGTTCGTTTTTGAGAGCTCCCTAATTAATATGAGCAACTGCAGTTATTCTTTACGGAACCGCATTATAGATATTACAGATCAAAATCGGTTGAAATGCAACATAAAAAATACATTTTGAATTCCTTAATTTATTTGAACCTTTTCTCTCTAACGATTCAGTCGTTAATCATCGTCTTTTTAGATTAGTTAACCAAAAAAATGCTTAACCATTATTTACATCTGAAATGTAAATATTGTAACTATACAAATTCGTTTTTTTTATTAAAGTGGTTTCATCTGACTCATCTGATGGGACCGTTGGTAACAGCCAGGGTTAGTAAAGTATTAAATGGCAAAATAATTTTAATTGTTTATTTTTTTGTTTGTTTGTTTGTTTTTTAACTATATCTACATAACTTTTTTGGTGAAGACAACCTCGTTTTTATATTGCCTTTGACCTCACTTCCTGTTTTTATTCTTTACATGATATATGAAAAAGAATTGTAAATAATGTTCATATTAGGCAAAAGACGTCTTGGAGATGTTTGCAACTGGCCCTCTGCTAAATTTGAAGACATCCTTTGAGATCGTTTAAAATGTTCCATTGTTAATGTGATAACAAAAGAACCATTTGATGGTTTTTGTTTAAATTTAGTTAAAGGATATAACTTGGTGTATACACAGAACGCATTAAAATTTTGTGGTGGCGGCCTAATTACGATGTATCTTTTGACCGTATTTTTGATATGTAATTTTTGCATATCAGTGATTTCAGTTTGACCAGCAGATGGAGCGCTAGCTGATTACTCTAGTATTTGGAAGCAATGACTTTCACGCAAGATTGTATTAAACATTGACACAGAGATGACAATACTTTTAGGCTGTTGTTACATTTTATTCACTTCAAAAGACAAATTAGACATGCAATTAGATAAAAATAGCCTATAAAAATATTCCTTATCATTAAGACAGTATATTATGCTAACTTTATTCTTTATTCTAGATTTCGTTAGATTAGTGATAATGTTTTAAGCAAACTGAGGACACAAGGTGGAAAACAACCAAAAATAAAATCAGTCAAAATCACTGGTTTCTAACACACCAGTCATTCTTAGCTTTTGACACCATTTGACCATTCATAGTTTGAAACCCGAAAACAAATCAACTAAAAGTATTTTGGTGCGTAAGGAGGCCGCTCATAAAGTTGTCTTCGACTGCACTCACTCAATAAAGATTTAATTAATGAGATAAAGTTAAAAAAAAACAAAAAACTAAAGAGATATAAAATAAAGGCTTTGCACTTTTGCTGGTGAACAGAAATAAACCTGAAGGGCTTAGCTTTAGTTGTTTTAAGAAATGCATGGCAACATTATCACTCCTAAAGTTATATGACGTTAACTTGCACTAACGGTTTTCTCTTTCCTTTGATTCAGGCTATGAACTTGGTAAGTGTCCGGTTTATTTTTTGGCAATTTGCTTCGCCCTGCTTGGCCGCACTGTTGCATGGCCTTCGCTTTCCCACCCAGCAAACGGTAATGTTCGGCATGGCCCTTTACCACACTGCTGTCATTCAGTCACAGAAACCCCCGGCCGTACCACCCCAGCCCACTATCCCAGCCCGCTGTCCTAGAGCGGTGGTGGCGTTAGCAAGGGGGTGAAGGCAGCTTGCTGCTCTTAACTGACCGCAGCGCTGCTGTTGACACAGTCTAATCGTTGCGGATCATTGCGTTCCTTATTAAAGTGCTTGGCATTTAGGTGCCAGTTCACTGTTTGGAGTGAAATTCCTTTCTTTCACAGGGCAAATAGAAGTTATTTCCCATTAGGCTCAAGCTAACAGCAGGCTTATTCACAAAATGTGTATTTGTACTTTGATGTACTGCTGTTGACGTTCCAAGCCAAAAAATTTGTAGGTTTGTTTTTCGTATTTGTTCTTAAAAGCAAAGCTGGTTGTGTGGCTAGGTTATGGTTTGCTAGATAGATAAGGCTGTCAGCTTAATGAAGTGAAATTCTGAATACAACGCATCTGTTTTTCATTGAATGCTTTAATTGTGCATTGGTCTTGGAATTTAGAGGTCCAGATAAACAAAGGATTGTGAATTATAACCCATTTAAGTGAAACCCTACATTATTCGAGGCACTATGAAATGTGTGTACAGTATTTTGTGGGCAGCTATAGTAGGTTTTCAAAGATGCAGTTTCCAGCTTCGAAGGGTGGTCCAACAGTGCTTTTTTTGTATAGCAGTTTTATCCAAGGAGACAAGCAGTAGCTCTATTCGTTGGCATGATAACAATAATCAGATTGTGCTGCGTACCGTGAGAGAGAATGTGTACTGTTAAAAAGAAAATGAAACCCCTTGTGCCTTGATCTGAATGACGTCCTTTGTCACTGCTCGTATTCCGCTTTGGGACCAGGGGGGAAGCTTTATGGAGGTAGCTACAATCAAGAAGCAATCTATGGAACACACGGTCTAATTCAAACTGTCTCCGGTCGGGCACCCACACTCTCCCGGTCCCCTTTCCCTCCAATGGCATGCCTGTGTTTTAACGTGTGTACCACAGTAAAATTGGGCACCCCTTTGTTTAATTAGACCTTTTCACACTTTTTTTTTTTTTTTAAACTCGAGCATTCAGCGAAGTACAGTTATATCCAAATTCCCTTAGTTTATGTTACGTGTGCAGTAAATGTATAAGTTCACATTAGCTTGAGCTTAAGCAATGTCGTGAATACTTGTATTTGAGCACTAACATCCCCCTGAGTCTGCCCGGCCTTATAAGAATCCTGAATGATTCCATCCTAAAAAAGGTAATTAGTTACTGTGAGATACAGTCCAAATCACACTTGAATTTTTCAAAATTCATGTGATAAGTTTTATGAGTGAGTTTTATATTATCATGTAGCAACTTATATTTGTTGCTTGTATTCTGGTCTGCAAATGTGTGTTTTAGGTTAGCTTGGGCAGCAAAACAACCCAAGACTGAATACATTGTTTCTAAAGATGGTCCCACCTTTTTCTAAAAAATATACCTTACTTAAACCTTATCGTAGTGGCATTCATTCATGTATTTGTTTAGAAAATGTTTTAGGGCGATGTTTTCTGGTGACTAACCGTGACTACTGTGATTGAATATACACAGTATATTGTATATTGGTATATACAGAAATATGTCTCATTTGAGCGACAATCTAATTTATACGTTGGACCCACATTTTGGTTCTTGAACATCCCTTACTTAAATTCATATCCCTGCAACTTGCTGAACAGAGATGAGTGGCATAGCTAGTTCAGTTGGGACGTTTGAAAGGCGTCATACGTTACAGGCCCTGGTCTGAACTTGGGCAGATCATCAATACTTGTAGCTGTGGGTATAAAAAATACACATGCTGTCCCTTTCTCTTCCTTTGGTGGCAATCGTTAGACTAGATCTTCCCTGCTGCTTACTAACATGGTGTTGCCCCTCCGCTGTCACCCCAAGTAGAGATCATTTAGCAACAAGATGGAAATCAGAGCTGTTATAGTTTATTTATTTATTTTCATCTATGTTTTAGTTCAATTTTGCACCCTATTTGTGGCTAAAATTATAAATTTTGGTGGAAGTTTATTCATTAATTTATTTTATTAAAAAAAATAATGGTCAGTCCGGTAGTTCTTACCAAGAACTAGTGTATTGCCTTGTAAAATATCAGAGAATACCTGATTTGATAACCGTAAAGATTGCCATCTTGTCATGACCGGTTGAGTCAGTTTAGAATAAATGAAAGTAATCGCGTTCTTCATCGTTGCGCCAACCTGTCCTTCTGGTTCTGTTCTCAGGATCAGGCCTCCAAGGACAAGGCCCTTCAGAACATGGCAGCGTTGTCATCAGCACAGATCGTGTCTGCCAGTGTGGTGAAGAGCCCTATGCCCCAGCCCACGTACCCCCCGCCTGCCAGGGTGAGTCCCGCCACCAGGGGGGGTGCTACTAAGCCCTTTGTGGCAGGAAGTCTGTCTTTTTCCCTGGCACCACAAAGTAAAACCTCAGCAAAAAGTGCTGTCCTGGACTGGAAATTGTATATCAGTGAGTAAATTTGAATTCAAAAGTTTCACTGATTCAAGTCTGACCTCTTCTCCCCAGTTTTGGTCTGCCCCCATACCCGGACAACCTGGACCATCTCAGGAGTGAGTAGCTTGTTAATGGTTATGTTTTCTGTCATAATTCATTAACGTTCATTAGATGTATCATGCGTAACAAAAATCAATCTTTCCAGCATCAAACCATTTGCACAGTCCGCATACCCCAGCTTACACGGTCCTGTGCCCAACCCAATATCAGGTATGTATGAAGCAAGGCTTCTCTTTAGTTCAAGAGGCACATATATATATAAAATATATATAAAATATAATTTATTATTGCGAGAACTGGATAGTAGCTAAATTTGAATTAGTATCAAGAAATTTAGTTTTTGAAATTAGTTGAATTTGGATCTAAAGTTGTCTGTAAGCATAGTGTCGATGCACTGCTGCTGCGGACCAAAAGCCGTAATATAAGGCAAGTAAATACCTTTCTGACCAAAACTGAAACTATTCTGACTCACCGCCTCCTGTGCCTAGCCTATGAAGCGCTAGCGCCCCCACTGCCCCCAGCTGCAACAGCGGTGCCCGTGTGGCAGGACCGGACCATCGCCTCCTCCAAACTGCGCATGTTGGAGTACTCCGCCTTCATGGAGGTGCAGAGAGACCCCGACACGGTGAGTGCCCACCCCCACTGGGATCCCCGGGTTTGCCGCCTGTGACTGGTGCTCCCTTCAGGCTGTCTAACAATCTGTCACCTTCCCCCCGCTACAGTACAGCAAACACCTGTTCGTCCACATCGGACAGACCAACCCCTCCTACAGCGACCCGCTCCTGGAGGCCGTAGACATCCGGCAGATCTACGACAAGTTCCCTGAGAAGAAGGGCGGGCTGAAGGAGCTGTATGAGAAGGGTCCCCAGAACGCCTTCTTCCTGGTCAAGTTCTGGGTGCGCACGTGCATTTAATGTCGATCGGTTATTTTTTATGAGCTAAATACTACACTCATTTCATCATTGAAGATGAAATAGTTTGTCTCAAGGATTTATTTTGGGTAGCTGGGGTTGAGTGAGTTTTGGCTTACTTTATGTGAAGTGAACTTTAAGTGGTATTTTAGCCAACACTTGCAGATGTAGACTGACATTTTCGCACAGTGGACTGCTAGTCGCCACGCTTTAGTTTTTGAGATGTGTTGCAGCTAGCCAGTGACCAGCTGTATGTCAAATGTCACCCCCTGCAGGCGGACCTAAACAGCAGCGGCATGCAAGATTGTCCAGGCTCCTTCTATGGGGTGAGCAGCCAGTACAGCAGCGCTGAGAACATGACCATCACCGTCTCCACCAAGGTCTGCTCTTTCGGCAAGCAGGTGGTTGAGAAAGTCGAGGTGAGTCTCCACCCGCGCTGGCCCAAGCGCCTCCGCCGCCACAGCCGCTCCCGAGCCGAGTCCCTGACCTACACCCGTGTTTCACCTGTGCCCTCTCAGACGGAGTACGCCCGGGGAGAGAGCGGGAGGTGCGTGTACCGGATCCACCGCTCCCCAATGTGCGAGTACATGATCAACTTCATCCACAAGCTCAAGCACCTGCCCGAGAAGTACATGATGAACAGCGTGCTGGAGAACTTCACCATCCTGCAGGTACCGCCGCCGCCGCCTCCATGCAGCCCGGGCGCTCGCCAGTCCTCTCGTCTTTCTACATCTCTGACCCGCTGGTTATTTCCACAGGTGGTAACGAACAGAGACACCCAGGAGACCCTGCTGTGCATAGCGTTTGTATTTGAGGTGTCGACAAGTGAACACGGAGCCCAGTACCACGTCTACCGGCTCGTCAAAGACTAGTGGCCCTGGCCCGGGGTGGTGTGTGCTAACCAGGGTAGCTAGCCTCAAGCTGCCTTCTGGGTAAACTACAAAAACACACGTGCGCTGAAATGTTAGGCTTAGCTGTGTGATGTTTACGAAGGGTTTGACGTCACAAGCAAAGAAAGAAAACAAAAGACTCTGCACTACTTTAAGGGCAATTTTTAAACTATATATGCAAGGTTAACGAGCAAAGCATCATTTGTGTTCCTTAAAAATATATTTTCAGGGATGATGTTAACTGTTTAGTTTTTTTTTGTTGTTGTTTGTCATTTCCCTTGTTGTTGAGGGAATGAGGATTTGTAGAGAATGTTCCTCAACTTTGAACAAAGCCTTTGAACTTGGGAAATATATGGACTGGCTTGGTGCAAACACCGCTATAAGGAAGTGGAAGAGGGTCTAGGAAGAGGATATGGATACATTTTTAGTATTCAGCCCAAGTACAATGGATGGAAAGATCTGGAACTATTGAATGGTTATTAAGTTCAGCCTGGTTGCAAGTACACTTAGTTTTTTTTCTTCTTTTATTTGTAAAAGCAGACAAGTTACACGAGTGCCTTTTTAACACTAATGACTACCTCTTGTCTTGAATAAACCCAAGAAACCGAGAGAAGAAAATGTAACCGTCGCTCAAAAGCAGAAATCCTCTCAGTGGATTCTGCTCTGGCTTCCTGAAGCACAGTTTTTAAACGACGGCGGTGTCATGTGGAGGTTTTTTTTTTTTTTTTAAGCAGAGCAACGGCAAGTCATGACCGCGTAGCTCCACCTTCTGATGCTTTGTGTTTCTGTATTTTTATTTTTATATCTTTTTTTTTTTTGGTTTTTGGAAAGCCCTCGAAAATCTGTTAGGAGAGCCAGTATTGCACATTGCTCATTGACCTGACCTAGAGCCTGAGGATTGCCAGCCCTTACAGAACCTAGTACGCCTCTGATGCAGGTCCGACTGCTTTGCCGCGATACCGTTGCTTTCTGGTAGCAGGTCGTGTGCACGCCGTTTAGAAAGGGTATCGTGAAATGTTTTTGGTGTTTTTTTGCAAGCTGCCTGCACATGACGGTGTCTCTCTGCGGTGCGTCCAGAAGCTGCCAGATGTTATGTTACATAGGAATGATCCAGGGACATCTGTATCTTTTTCGACGGTCAAACTCTTGAAATTGTAACTTTTTTCCCCTCTTTGTAAACCAGGGAGTCAGAATTAGCAACACTATTTTGTGTGTAGCGTTGTCTTCCATGCAATAAGATTATTATTTTTTTTTTTTTTTTTTTTTAATGGGTCATATGGACACGGTGGGATACTGCATGCTTAAGAATTAGTTTTAAAATTCCCATATTGACATCGCCATGTTGATCAAGTTACAACAGATCTTTTCCGCAGGCACAGATGGTTTTAATTTACAATCTGTTGCATGAATTTTTTAAAACATAGACTATTCCATTTAATACACTCATGTTATCAGACGTGTGCTACGAAAACTTGTCCTACCTCGTGAGAAATGCTGATCAAATTAAACTGACATAAAACGTTTGCAAGTAATTGGGCTGAATTTATTTTATTTTTTTATTTTTTTATAACTAATTGCGGGGGGGGGTAAAATTTTAAGCAATGTGCAACACTAGGTTCAGTTGGCCAGATTGCTTGGCTTATTTAACAGACAGCAGATGGCCACCCCAATAACACGGGCGGAAAAGGGATAGCATCATGGTTTTCTGGGATGTCTGGCGGCACATCTGCTGCGAAATGCATGGCTTTTACTGGAAATCCTCAGGTTCACGGAAGGATGTGTGCTGGAAGCAGGTTTTTTTTTTTAACTATGTAGACCAGATGAAACAAATGAATACTTACACCCATGTCAATGACCGCTTTTGCTTACGTCACCAATGCACCATTTCTGACACAAGCTGTGGTGGGTCTCGATGAAATGTTGTTTTTTGGGGGGGCTGTTTGGCGGGTCGACGTAAGAGCAGGAAGTGAGAGGTTGACACTGGGATGACGACTGTACAAATTGGCCACAGATCCTGGGAAGACCGGAGGCGGTGTCTGTGAGTTCATTGTACGTTAAGCAATTGCCCAGCCAACGGGTGCTGTGCCTTTTTCCAGTTACCGTTTTTAATTTTTTTTTTTTTTTTTTTTTTTTAAACTTACAATTGGTGCAATTTGTACCAGTGGCAAACTGTGTGAACTTTGAGATATGACTAATGTGTTTTATGTTGAAAGCTTGAGCAAGTTTCCTTTTTTTTTTTTTTTTTTATTACTTGGTGGTGCATTCTGACCTTGGTTCCTAACGGTGCATTGCTTTATTGTATATTCTGTCGTGTACGATGTGAGGGGTTACGTGGCATAATCAGTGTATTATGTATAATCTGCCAATAAAAAGCATGGGCCCTCAGGATCCATTTTTCTTCAGAATAAGCACGGATAGTGTGTGTCTTTAAAAAGGTGTCACTTCACGTGTGTTGCCCAGCACCCAGCACGCTGCATGGGTTATGGTGAACCAACAGCCAATGCCATCACCTTTCAATGGTAGGGCGTGTCAGATGCGTCCATTGCACAGGTTTGGCGAAACGGAGCAAAGAGCCGGTAATTTAGAAGTCTCGCGATGACTTGACACAGTTAAATTTTTCATCTTGTTTTATACCATAACCTGCTTTAGGTCATGTTTCCGCTGTTTAAAAGCGGCGCTAATAGAACACACTTATTCATCGGATATTCCTAGAAAGAAAGCTGGGCGATATATTTTTAGCCACATGAAAATAAACAATATTAGTTCACTGTGCTGTGTTCCCCAGTTTGATAGTAAACACAATGCAAAGACAAGTGATGGGGTGTGCTGCGTTTGCGTATTGAAATCTAGCCCTCCCCTTTAATAAAACGTCACCCCAAGGTGTTTGAAAGCCAGCCCTGTGTAGAATACTTGGATGTTGCAATGACGGAGCCCTTTGCACTGTTTAGTTGACCCTTCGGCAATGCTAGGCTCCAGTATTTCCTGCAATATATTTTCATCTCCAAGTTGCATTTTCTCTAAAAAACAAAAAAAAGATGTTTCGCATCAGATGTTTCGGTTTAATGAGTTCTCATTGAATCTCCACAGTTACCAGAGGTTGACTTGTCTCGTGCCTTCTCGTTGGTTTCCTCCTGTTACGTTGGCTTCCTGAAAAGCACCGAACGTAGTATTTGCCCCCTGAAGTCCAGCGTTTGTTACAATTTTCATGTGCAGGCATCAAAATTTCTACTCATGCAAATTATGTCACACCGCTCTCTAGCAAAATAAAATACCAACGTTTCTCTCCCTAGACCTTCGTCATACGGATTTTTCTATGAATTCCTATGGCTTCTGAAGTGATAGCATGTGGTTAATTTATAGACACAGCAGGAAAGGACCAGGTAAGATTTTGTTTTGTGTGTGGGTGTTTATATTAAAATATCCATGATGGACATAAAGACTGCATTGAGTAATCAATTATATCCGTTAAATATATATATATATCTCTATCTGCAGATCACCTAGTTGTCTAAACATTCTCGTGCAATTCTGGTGGCTTACTGTCTTAGTCGGTGTTCGTGTTGGCTTCAAAATATTTTTTTTTTTTTTAAATATTATTGTTGGACTGTAAGGTTAGGGTATGTGGTTATTTTATTTAAAGCCATCACAGCATTCTTTTAAAAATGTATTTTGGCTTTATGTATATGGGTGGCAGCATGTTAAGTGCTTCTGATTTAATGTAATGGAATGAGAGGAGAATTTGGCCAGAGCGAACCTTTTAAAAAGCCATCGAATTTATACTTGATTCTTTTCCCAAAATAGTCAAGTCAACTACTTGTTTGTATGTCCAAGTATTATCTATCAATCTTCACAAATCTTGAATGTTAGGAGACCACTATATATTCCCAACTGTTCTGATTGCAGAGAGACGATGTGTGATTCGACGCAAAGTGCCTGTTCTCAGTGATGACTCGCTACTGTGGTGGTGGTGACCTGACATATGGAGGGATGTCTTCAGGTGTGAGTGGTTCTTATGCAGCCACGCTGAAATTGGGGAGTATGTGTTTTTTGTCTACTCCTGTTTGTTGCAAAACGTCAAATTTGCACCATTATTTGCTGGCACAGTTATAGTATGTACAGTCGTTTCTGCTATAACGCGAGTGTTGCGAGACCCCGCGACATAATATCGCGCAAATAGCACAGTTTAAACACATGTTAAATTCTTATGTAATAATGAAATAAAACGGTACATTTTGTCATTAAATTTAGCGTCGACTCCTTTATTCATGCGCCATGAACCAACAATATCACACGTACTTGCATTACGTTCAAAACGCTTTAAAACTTGTGTAATAGTGTAACATAAAAGTGTAATAGCGGTTTTTTTTTTAAGGTTAACCGCCAGCAATTTTAAAGGAAACGACCCACATTAACTTCTTATTTTGAATATGTGAAGATGTCATGAAATTTGGTCTTCTATCATCCCATTCTGAGTGCAATCGCTTAGAGCGATTAATTATTGTTTGGTTGGACAGAATATGCAGGTGCACATTATCTCCACAAGATGGCAGAATATTCCTAATAACTACACAATAAGTTATTTTACAGTATTATTAGTTTTGTCAAGGTTCTCTTGTATAGGTTGTGTACTTGTATAGGTTTGTGGTTTTATTTATGTTATTTACTGTGGACTCTATCTGTATAAAGTCCAGTTTGAGATAAACGTCATAGGATTTCCTCCTTTTTTGACTGTGAGAAATTTCAGGCAGACTATACACCTAATTTTCACCCATTTATTTTAATTTTATTTATTTTTAATTTCCCGTCAATTTAAGCCTTTCCTGGGAGATGCCCCACAGATTGGGGACCACTTCTGAAATCTAGCGGTTACCAAAGAAACCAAAAAATAAATAAATGTGTACATTAAACCTTTCAGACCAGGCGTTCATTGTGGTGGAACGTTTCGTTATATATTTCCCAATTAGTTAAAATAACTACAATTTTAAAATCCGGTCTGAGGGAGTTTAGTCATCTTGGGACTTAGCTCTGAAGAAGTTTTCTGTGGTGCGTTAACTTGGAAATATTGGGCGCAATCGGGGCATGCACGTCACACATGTCCCTCACACCTGCAATCGCTGACATCCCCTCCCCCCATTGTCTGCTGGTGTAAACTGCCCACTAGCCCTGCAGAACCAAGTCCTCCCACAGACACTTAGCTTGTGGTTTATCAACTTGCATGCGGACTGTTTGGCCACAGCTCAAAGCTCGTTTAGATAACACAGGATTGCTGGCGGGTGAAAGCCCGGGTGCCATTCTTTATTGGCATCGTCTTTTATTTCACCCACTTCCTGAATTGAATGCAGATAATTTTAAAGAGACACTTAAACAACAAACAATCCAAAAGGAAACTATCGTTTATCACGAACGGGTTTACAGATAAAAAAAAAAATTTAAAAACGAGAAAAAAAAAAGTGCAATTGTAATTTGAAAATGTTCGGTGATTATTGTTCGGCTGTAGCTATGTAAATTATTTTCTATTTTATGTAATATATTCTTTTTTTGTATTTAGAATGTATTTTCAACCAAAAGGATATTAAATATTAAAATAAATTCATATATTTGAGTCCCAATCTAAATGATAAATGAATGGAATGATAAAAAGGTTGTCAGTAAACCACAATGTGTTTTTTTGTCTGGTGAGTAGTTGAAACTCACTTCCACTCGGATACATTAATCATTCGCTTGTTATTTAGTGTAACCTGATGATAGCAAAATATTGGCTTGTTTTATAGTTATTCCTTAGTATCCCCAGTGGTAAGGGCGTGGTAACATGAGTTTTATCCTGTTGACAGCAGAGAGTAATTACATATGTATGTAATGTATGTATATCTGATAAATGGAAGAGGCAGCCATAATTCCGTTAAAAGCCATATAATTCCGTTAAAACTAGACATCAAAATTTTAGCTTATTATTCATGTTTGCAGTCTTAATTGAGTTTCATTTTAGTCGCTTAATGATCGTGTAACTATCGGTAGGACGGGGTCACAAGCCTCCATTCTGTCCGCACATCTCTACTAATAACTGTGGTAAATGGAGAAAGTGGTCTTGGGTCTCCACCAGAAACAAAACCTATCCTTTTTCTCACGTAGGTGCAGCTCTTGGCATCAAGGCAACGTTGAAAACTTGTTTACTGGTGACACCGTGCATGTCTTCGGCCATGGTTTGCCAATCTCTTTGTCGTCTGATTTCAGTAAGGTGATTTAATTAGTCCCTCACACTGACTCAGCCAATTCTTACAATAAACTACTCTTATTTAAAAACATATTTTTATTAACTTTTCATTTCAAGCTTCACTGTGGTGCTTTTACGAGCTCCCTTTTGAATTTCGAATTCTAATACTTAGTAAAGTGTTACTGTTAATAATAATGCATACATTCCATTAATATGATTATAGATATCCGGCATATATCTTTCATCCTTTTTCCTGATGGGAGATCATCCACAGTGTTATGCTGAAGACGGAGTTATTGTTTTAAGAAGTGCTGTCCAGCTAGTTACACTAAACGGTTCATCTACTCAATATGAAATTTGCATAAACTCCGCGAACACATTGGTGCGAGGCTTTGGTGGTAGTTAGGCGTGGTTCACCAGAAAGGGCAGGACAGGGAGTGTTAATCATAGCATTAGAACGAACCATAAGTAAGAAGCCATTTAATGTCTGGGATTCCTTTATTGAGCTCCAAGACAAAAAGGGATACGTCGTATAAAACATCCAATATGACCGTTGAACCATTCCGTTCGGTTATATCCATCCAAGACATAGAAGAAACATCTCTCGCTCTCCCGTGGGGTAATAAGTTTCTGCCCGGACAGCAACGCGTCCTGGAACAGGTCCACACCATCAAGAGAAGAAAGTCTAGATACAGCAGAAGTGGATCGGAATCACTGTCTCCAACAAGTTAGTAGATGGCGTTCGTATCATTTTTTGCGTCAATTAAAAATAATAATATATATTTTAGATTAGATTACTAGCTAACACGAATTATTGGTCATGTTCGCTTTTGTTTTACTGAAATTTAATAAATAACACCTGGTCGTCACTGCTGGGGTAGTTGTCTATGACAATTACATCTTAAACATAGTAATCTGATTAAATGAAGAGATAAAACAACCGCTTCTTGGGAAAGTAACACCATTTGGTATAAAGGCGTAAAAAACACGAGTTTATGAAGGTTTACGAAGTATATGAGGGATTTTAAAAGTGTTATTCATATAGCCCGCCGTTGTGAGAATGAACACCCAACTTTCTTGATTGTTGTTACAGCAGGCCAGTTTCCTTGTTATACATTGATGTATAGTGTGACATAATTGCATTTTACCTTTTGTTTTCAGTTACACCTATGCTTTTTTAGCAGTGCTGAAAAAATGTTTTGAGTCACTGGTCGTTATGTAAGTACGATGCAGTACAATGTGTGGGGCACTTTCAATACCAGTGATTTTAAGTCTGTGTTGTTAATCTTTCATTCAGCAGTGTCTTGCCACTGTCTGAGCAAGCTGATTTGTTTTGTTCTATTCTGTGCAGGTCCTCCAAGTTTCAAGACTGGGGAAAATGTATTCTGGAGAGAAAACACTAGCAGATTGGCTCACTGCATTGTACAGGTACAAGTCTGTCCGTTTTATGAGTAGTTACAGATTCTGTTATTGACATGAAGTAATTGAATGTTCCACACCGAAATGCAGGCATTTCATCCACTAGAAGGTTTGTGTAAAGACAGTCAACAGTAACGAGGCCTCTGGGTGTCTGTGGTCATTCTTAATGAAAAATCGACATAGATTGTGAACTTGGGATCTGTGGAGTGAAGTTTACTTTCTCCACAAAGAGCAAGGTGAGGAGATGCACGAGCACTTCCAGCCAATGGGATAAGGTCCCGTCTCCCGATGGCCCCCTGAGGGGTCGCATCGACAGGTTAAAGTCCAGCAGCAGCAACCCGGAGCTGACCCCCGCCTCCTGGGGTCAGCACCCGCCCGCACGCTTTCCTCCCAATCGCTCTGGCAGCGGCCAGCGCTGCCTCAACCCGTCGCTGTCGGTCCGATCCACTGCTGTGTTCAAGGCATCCAAACCCAAGGACGGGTGAGACACATACCAGGACACCAATAGTCAGTTGGGTTTTTATTTAGTTTTGTTCCACTGTCCGTCCTTATGTTTACTGGCATTTCTGACGTTGAATTTTGCTTGAGTAGGATAAACGGGTTGGGAAGCAACGCCGACATCACCATGAAGGAGGCGGTGGAGTACCTCTCCAGAAAGGACGAGAACTACCAGAACTTTGGTGCCTCGTTCATCCAGCACAGCACGTTCAAGGATGACAAGGCTAAGCAGGAGGTGAGGAGAACCAGATGGTCTGCTCCTTCTGTTTGGCCAATCATTGTTTTTTCATCTACTTCCTGTTCGCTCCTGAGCTCCTCTGGGTGATTGGCTCTCATGTGTCCTATCGTCTCATCGTCTTTATTTGGTGCACAGGACTCATACACTTACTAATGCTATGCCTTAAAAACATTCATGACAAAAAACTATTGAGGATGATAATAATAAGTAACCATAAAATCAGCTAGTATTTCAAAATGACAACTTTACAAATAACATCAGACTTGTAGACCAATATCTAGACCAATATCACTCATAATTTTTTTTCAGTTGCAGCCTCTGATATAATTAAAGTACAGTGGATTAGAGTCTGTTGTTGTGTGATGCCTGGTCAATGATGTTGTGGCCAGTGTGTGGAGTGCATCAGGGGCTAATGGTTTAATTTCTCAGGTGCTGCGGCTGACAGGGATCCCCGCCCTGATTGGCCTCCTTCAGAGCCCCAGCCCCCTTGTGCAGCAGACGGCCTCTGGTGCACTGCGCAACCTGGTCTTCCGGGACGCTGACAACAAGTTGGAGGTGCAGCGGGGCGGCGGGATAGGCGAAGCCGTGAAGCTACTGAAGCACACAGACTCCACTGAGACCCAGAAGCATCTGACAGGTGGGGCGAAAGTCGATGAGTGGGAGGCCAAGGTTGAGGAGTGGGCTAGCCAACGTCATGCAGTGGGCGGGCCAAATCACAAGGGGAGTCATATTTGACTGGGTGAAGTGCGTCGTTGCTTCTGGGGATCTGCGAGAGTTCACTTTTCCGCCCCTCATAGATCGCAAGACAGGGAGTTGGAAACGGCTAGATATAAATTTTTACACAAAGAGCTAATTTTTTACATGTCACATATGGATAAGGATAAGATTTATGACCCTGTTGTGTGCAATGTTGTTGCAGTACTGAAGACTTGCTCTTCCATGCACTTCTTATCATGCACCACTGTTTGACTTTGCCTGAAACCTCACCCTTGTCATGTAGAGACTGTTTTTTTGCAAATACTAACATTTCATAATAGCTAATAATAGTTCAGAGAGCTTATAGCTGTCTCGCTGTGTGTTATTGTGGGCCTTAGAAGTAGAATTTCCACAAAGAAATACGGGTATGTCTACCCAGGTCTCCTCTGGAACCTGTCCTCGATGGAGGACGCCAAGCCGGAGCTGCTCCAGAGCGCCCTGCCAATCCTCGTGGAGAGCGTGATCGTTCCCTTTGCTAGCTGTTTGGAGCAGGGTGTCAACAACGATGTGGATCCAGATTCTTTTAACCATGCCACAGGCTGTCTGCGGTGAGGTCCCTAGTGCTAAAGGGAAAGTAATGGTGCTAAAGGGGAAGTAATGGTGCTAAAGGGGAAGTAATGGTGAACGAGCGCAGCAATATCAGAACCTGTGTGTTCACGATATCCTTTATTAAGTCATCATAACATTTACAAGAGTGTAAAAAAAAGAAAAAATACCACTGATAATCCTGACTATTAATCATTTTGAGTTCCAGTGTTTGAGATCTGAGAACTTTAAAATGAGTTCTCTGACACCCACATCATAGGCAGTCTTCTATAGCTCTCCCCTAAGAGCGAGCTTCAACTTGCTGGTGGAAATCAATTAAAAAGATAGATGTCAGTGACAACCTACATTGGTTTAGTCTGATCATCAAAGGATATCAGCCTTTGTGAAGCAGGAAGACCTGCGCGTTGGTCGTAAATCTACCCAGCCTCAAAGTTTGATGTGTGAAGTCTACGTAGCAACGGTTATTTCATCCATGGTAGCTAACGACGGCAGCCTGACTTGCTCCTCTGTGATGCAGGAACTTGAGCTCGGCGAAGCAGATAAACAGACATGCCATGCGGAGCTGTCGTGGTTTGATCGACTCTCTGGTAGGCTACGTTCAGTCCTGCGTGGCTGCAGACAGGCCGGATGACAAGGTGAGCGTGAACGGAGCATCCCTCTGGGGCTCACACTTTGGTCTGTCTGTGGATCTCCGTATCACGTCTGTGCCCTTGTTACACAGTCGGTGGAGAACTGCGTGTGCATCCTGCATAACCTCACGTACCAGCTGGAGACGGAGGCCCCCGTTCACTTCGGCAAAATTAATGCCCTGGCAAGGTCAACCTCCTCTAGCAAAGTCCATCCAACATCCTCTTCCTTGGGCTGTTTCAGCCCGCAGGGCAGCAAGATTGAGCTGGAGGTGAGAGGTGTTTTTTTACCAAAAAAAGATATGTTAGATGAATGCTGAAGGATAAACCTGGTCTGCTTTTTAGTTATCTGGTGTTAGCTATTTGAAACACAGAATCCTTTCCACTACTCCTCCTTGTTATGGTCATATATTTTTGTCTGTATAAAACTGCTAGCCAGATCCAAGCTGTCCACCCAGTGGTGAGAGCAGTCATGCAGTCTGACTGTTCTTCATTGGGGTTTTTACCTCTTTCTCCGCTTGTTCCTTCTGTTGTTTTAGAACCACTTTGATTACCCGGTGATGGAAGACAACAACCCCAAAGGATTGGGCTGGCTCTTCCACTCCAAGACCATGCAGACCTACCTGTCTCTCCTGAAGATGAGCCAGAAGGACTCAGCGGTGGAGGCTTGTGTCGGAGCCCTTCAGAACCTGACCTCCCACAACGGGACAGTAAGCACCAAACCCACACACCCAAAATGTGGAAGTGAAAATGACATTGTATGAGTCATTAAGCTGAGATAGTTCATTCAAATATGTTCATTCAAAAAGGTTTTTTTTTATTTTATGTGGGCACCTGTCTTTGTGCAAATAAATACTGAAACTCCATGTAGGCCATTGAAACCTGCTACAGATAAGCTGCTAGTAAAATCATTGCAAGTTTGGATAACTCCCAGGCCCTAATGTTGGCTGCCCTCTTTCTGCAGGTGTCCACCGTGATGGGCCAAATGATCGTGCAGAAGCTGAACGGCCTGCCGCACATCGCTCCCCTGTTGAAATCCACCAATCCCAGCCTGCAGAAGACAGCGGTCGCCCTGGTGGGGAACCTCTCCAGGAGCCCGGGCCTCCAGAGCAGTGTGGGTGAGTCCCACCACCTTCGGGATAGAGCCTAGATATGTGCCCTCTGCTGTGTGCTAAGCCCAGGCTTTATCTCCTGACTCGTACCACATAACTCAAAGCATAATATAGTGAAGAGCACAGATCAGTCAGTGGTCAGTGCAGTAAGTAGCTAAAATGGTGAAGGCCAAATTAAGAATTGTGAGAAGGCTTCCCTGCCTTTTAATATTTATATCAGTATTATATTTA
>JAOVYW010010103.1:0-16358 GCA_025775045.1 Hiodon tergisus
TTATTATTATTATTATTATTATTATTATTATTATTATTATTATTATTATTATTATTATTATTATTATTATCATCATCTTTTCGATGTAGACTTTTACTGTCACCCCCCCAAAAATAAATAAATAAATAAATAAATAAATATATATTTGTTACAGTGTCATATTAACTTCAGATCGGAACAGGAAGCAAACAGAGACACTCCCACGCATTTTGGCTGAATATATAAATGAATATAAAGGTCACATTTTACACACCAGTGCTAGCTGAGACAGAACACCCCTATAGCGTTGGCGCCTGGGCATCCTCTTTTGGGTCCATTGATACGAGGTGAGTAAACATGTTTCGCAAGACGACTCCTGATTTGTCACATTTATACTGCTTTCCCCTTTCAGCATGACCGCAGCAATAGTAGTAGTGGAAGTTCACCGGTAGATGAGGCATACGATGCCAGTGACAGCGGTGCATGGTCTAATTACTGTAACGCAAACGTCCTGTAGTAAGGTCGTCCTTTTTAATTTTTTTTATTTAGTTAAACAGGTCATATCATTGTGTGGTAAAACACTGGCATGAAAAATCTGAATTAATTTATTTGACCGCTTACCCCAATTTCGTCTATTTGACGTTTTCTAGAACAAATTGTATAAATGTATCAATGTCTTGTTAAATTTGGCATTACAGACATGTCAATCAAATATTTTCAATTTGACTGTTGTACTGAACATAATTTTGCTGTTGTTTTTGGAGAGGGCACAATGCCTCCGGGTGATTTCCAATTCAAATTGTAAGGCTGTTTTTCATGTCTAACAAGATAGTGCATGCAAATGCAACAACCCCCCCCCCCCCCATTTTATTATTTTTGATTAGAATCCTTTATGTTTCTAAGTACAACATGTGTTTCACTTTACCAAAAGGCCTGCTGTACTTATGATCACTTAATTACTGCTCCTTTGGAGACATCATGTTGACTGTGACTGTGAATGAGCGATGCATGCGCTTAAAGCAACCGCCAGCGCCACCAAACCCCAGTCCACATGTCCAACCCATCACCGACATCAACCCCAATGTCACTGTAACTAACAAATTAGACAAACACATGCATCCCTTCCAGAGAGCAGGAATTAGGCTACACAATATTAGTTAAAAGTTATATTTTTGCTATGCTGTTTTTATTTATTTATTAATTATCAACTAAATTCCGTGTGAGGTAAGTGGCTGCATCTGGTAACTTATTTCAGCCAATAGAAAAGATGGACAAGTATGAAGTGACTGTCAGAACATCACTGGCGGCCAACACAGGATCCTACAATACTGTTTGGGTCACTCTGATTGGCACCCAGGGTGAGAGCTCCGCAATCTTGGTGGATGGAGAGGGACAGTGGCTCACCCCTGGCTCGGTAAGTGCCTCTTGGACCCCTTGGGGCCCCCAGGTTTCACAGCTTTACATGGAAGCAGCATAGAGTGCTGATAGAGGAACCAAATCTTTGGTGGTTATAAAAAAAATTGCTCAGGCTTTGGCTTCCTGTTTTTTTTTTTTACTTCTTGTGAAATAGGAGCTATCCAGACATAACAGAATTCCCAATCTTTCTGTTTAAAATTGAGACGTGGCTGTAAAAACCTAAAACAAGAAAGAAGAAAGACTCATTGGAGTCTTTTCTGATGGAACATAGAAATATTGTCACTTATGCGTACACAGTGTTCTAGACCGAGAACTATAACTGAAAGCAGATGGACAACATATATGCAAATTCTAAAGCCTCCAATATGAAAAAAAACTGAAAAATTGTTGAATAATGCCAACATTTTCTAGGAAGTCCTGCCATCATGTCCCTCCAGTCTGATGTTAAATTCGAGCTGTATAGCCTATCTAAGTGGTTCACAACTATACTATACAATGTACCTATGTCCCATGATACAAATTTTAAAACTGTAAAATACAATATTTATTTTTAAAAGACTTATTCTGATAGGTTCACAAGCTCTTTTCTAGCACTAACAAAATATTTTTCTCATTTATAATCCTCGCGACAGGCCCGCACATTCACTGTGTCGGTGGAAAAACCACTCGGCTCTGTAGTACTGGTGCGTCTACGTTTGGAGCCGCGGCTCGGCTTCCCCAACCTGGATTGGTTCTGCCTAGCAGTTGAGGTGCGGAGAGACACCGCTGGCATCGCAAATGAGCCGGAGCACTTCCCATGCCACAAATGGCTGCAGACAGTAGATGGCGATGTCGAGCTTCGAAATGCCCATGGTAAGTTTGCTTGTGCAGAAACAGGTAACAATCAGGTAACAAAAGTTATATAAAAACAAGGACAGATGGGTGAGGCTAGATTATTAACTGTCACGTTTTTGTGTGATTGATTGAACTTTTTTCTCTGTCTCAGTCTGTGTCGTAAGCAAGGAGACATTACAGATCCTTAAAGATCACAGAGCAAAGGAGCTGCAAACCAAGCAAAAAGTTTTCAGGTTTTTTTTCAGCCTGTTTCTCTCCCTCACTTTCTCTCTCACACATTTTCTTTACAGCAGCCAATTATTTTAATTCTCTCATCACATGTTTACATTTGGATTGTAATGATGGACTGAAAATTTGACTGAAAGCCACTCTACCCTTTCTCTGTGTCTCTCTCAATGCATTCACTCAAATGCATTTAATTCAAATACAGAGGCAGTCATTATAAAATATTATAATGTAATGTTAATATATAGGAAGAGTCGCTTCCACTTTCCCTCTCTTTTCTTCTGCATCTTGCCTTCTATCTTAAATGTATTTGTCCTGAAGGTGGAAGACTTACATTGAGGGTGTTCCTCAATGTGTGGATATGAGCAGTGTGAAGTCTCTGGGTCCTAATCTGTGCCACTTGCGTCAAAGGTATGGTGAGCAACTGTTAAGGAAACGTCAAGCAAATTTCTGGTAATGGATAAGTTAAGATGCTAATTATTTACGTAATTTGCGTTACAGTTCCATAGTGCTGGCCAGTGTTAGTTTACAAAATGCCAGAAAGGGTGGTTTACACTAAATAATATTTGTTGTTAGACTTGATGAACCATGATAGCACATGAGGGGTCCAGAGGGACATAAAAATGATGCAGCTGGAATAAAGGGCTGAAAAGTGTAGTTCTTCCAGATAGGACGCTTGTTTAATTATATGTAAATTCCCAGAAGGGATGATATGACTGAATTGTTGAAAGAAATACTGTCCAGTGAAGTCACATTCTAAACAGACTGGGTCAAAACACACCAAATTAAAGAGGGGACATCCCTCTTTATATTCATGTAGAGAAATGTGGGGCATTGATTCTAAAAAAATTCCAAAGGGATGTTGGCCAATGTTTATTCAAAACATAGTACATTCATGCTTTGAACAGCCTGTTTTATCTCATTCCAAAGATGCTCTATTGGGTTGAGGGCTCTCAAGTAAACGGAACTCGCTGTCACATTCCTGGAACCATTCTGAGACAATATGTGTTTCATGACATGCTGTTTTATCCAGCTGGAATTAAGCCTTCCTGCTTTATATAGCAAGCCAGACAATTCATTGTCTTTAGGAGCAAAAATTTTTTGCGAATGGGGTGGTGTACATAATGAACTAGCCACTTAAGTGTTCATCAAAGTACAACATGTGTAGCTATGCAAGTTGTAAATGTGCTTATCCCCAAGTCCATATTCCTTTATATATGTTTCAGATGCCTTTCGTTAAGGACAATATTATGTCTTTGTGCTAATGCAACAAGAATAGGGAATTCCCAAGTCTGAAATAAAAGCTAGTCATCTGGATCGCTCCAGTAAATACCTGTTTTGTGCACTAATCATTTTATATTTAAAATGATCTGCGCCTTGCCAGACAGCGACAGACTGCACAAAGGTTCATTTCTGCATTAAGACAACATTCAACATTTCATCATTAAGTGCACACGATGTATCTTTCCATCACACACTCTGTTAATGTTTTTTTTCTTCACGCGCCAGGCCTAGCCACGACAAGAGCGCATGTCCCTCTGGTGTGATTTTGCTTAGCAGGTGTTTTTGCAGCACGTGATCAACATTTCCTAATGTTTCTGGTTTCTGGTGGTTTCCTAGCAAAACTTGCACAATTGCATAATTCTAAATAAGTACAAACTGTTACAGAATTACAAAGAAGCCCACAGTAACATTGTCCTGTCTAAGCTAAACACAATATTTCCATTACGCAACTCGGAAGGTTTATTGCCTTTTTTACTTACAAATGCGATACGCCTGTATTTTCTAAAACCCACGCTAAACAAATAACGTTACTTTTTTACTTTGTGGTACAACCTGGAGTAGTTGGTACAGAGGCAATGGCTAATCAGCTATATCGTAAAAGGGTGCTTGTTTCTTCAGTCAGGGCCTCTACCTGAGGGGAAACGACCGAGGCAGCCTGAAAGACAATATGACTTAGTATATGTTTATGAAATTCTGCAACATATTCTACAACATATGGAAAGCGCATGCAGTTGAACTTTAATCGCAAAATTGACATTTTATACTTTAAGCAACACTCAAAATTCTTCACTGCAATTGAAAACACACATACGTGTGGAAATGACCATGTTTTCGTCATTTTTTTTATCACTTTACTCGTATTTTTGTATGTGACCATGTCCTTCTCTGTGGCTGTTTTATTTTTTGTGCTGCAAACCAAATTCTGCCAAGTTGTGCGGCCATGCGTGCATATGCATCATTGGTCCATAACGCTGTATGTGAAGTCCCCCAATGAGACCAAACAATGTTGTGGTAATGTTGTTACCAATGTTGCAGGCTGATTGTAAAACAGTGGCTATGTTTATTATTTGCACCAGGGTTGGGAACTCTTTTACAATTACTGGATTCTGTAGTAGTGTCTAAGATCTTGGCCAGAATGAACACCAGCATGGCCAGTGAGCCACTGTTGAGTACCTTTGCACTAAACTGACACCAGTCTGGGTTTGAGAATGGCACTGTTTCTGGACAGAGAGCTGTGACTGGGTGAATGTTGGTGGAGGAGGTGCAGTTTTCTGAGCACAGACCAGTGTGTTGAGCACTGCTGACGCCTTCCTTTTCATCTCCTCCTCTCAGCCCCGGGATCAACTTGCAGTACCTGAGGGGTTTTGTGGAGAGAGACACGCCTTGGCCAAATCTGGAGGAACTGGCGATCATGTTCGCCCACAACAGCACAGAGAATAGCATCGCTAGTGGGTCATACCCAATGGTCAAAACACTAAATACCCACCCTGACACAACTGCCACCAACAGACATTAAAAACAAACATTAAAACTAAGGGAATTGTATTTTACGAAAGACTGAATGTGTAGGTAAAGAGAGGCACCATTTTTAGTTTAATGCACATGTTGTACAGTACATTATAATAATAATAGGGGTCTTACATTTTTGCACTTTAAGGCTGCAGGTATTCAAGTTACTGCTTAAATAGCAAAATCTGATTTCCTTGAAAAAACTCCTATAAAGTCGTTAAGAGACAATAATGAATACACTGCCTGTCTGTTAATTTGTCCACTTCTTAGAGTATGTACAGGCTCACTGGAAGGAAGACTCTTTTTTTGGCTACCAGTGCCTCAATGGCTGCAATCCTCTGATGCTTCGTCAGATTCGCAGAACCCCTCCCAACCTTTCCATCACCTCAGACATGCTTCGCCCCTTCCTGCCAGAGGACACCTCATTGGAGCTGGAGCTGGAGGTGTGTTTCTGCATGTGACTCTAAAAGACACTTCCCAAACCCTTTTACATACAAGTTGTAGAATTGAATCAGTCTTTTAATCATATCTGATGCTAATTTGTGTGCTGCAGCGAGGAAATATTTTCCTCATTGATTATGAGGTGCTGGAAGGTGTCCCGGCCAACATAATCAATGGTAAACAACAGTACCTGGCAGCCCCATTGTGTCTTCTGCACTACAGCCAGGGAGAGCTAAAACCTATTGCTATTCAGGTACATCTTGCAAGATAGACCTCTGTTGTTACAGTCATTTTTTGTTCCTGAAATCCAACACACACATTTTCTCAATTTTTCATAGCTGCAACAGAATCCTGGTCCTGAAAATCCAGTGTTTATGCCTTCTGACCCTGAACTCGATTGGCTTCTGGCAAAGACCTGGACTCGATCAGCTGACTTCCAGTGCCACCAGCTGATTTCGCACTACCTGCTCAGTCATATGCTGGGTGAGGTCTGCTGCACTGCCACCATCAGACAGCTCCCAGAAATACACCCCCTGTACCAGGTAGGCAGTGTTGTCAATAAAGCACGGTAATAACCAGATCAAACAACATTTAAGGAGCTCTGCCGTAATGTTTTTTTTAGCCTAACCCACTCCAGAATTTTCTCAGAAGTGTATACATCATTTTATACACATGAATGGTAAAATGTTGGGTTACCACCAAAACCGTGATTCTCTGAAATATTAACCATCACTAATTCTTTTTTCTTTTCTTTAAAGAAGCCTCAGAATTTTGAGCAGCATGCCAGACTAAATGGGAGCACTTAGTGTCATGTGACCACAATTTTATAAAATGGTTGCCATGACAGTTCTGGCTATTTTTAGTTTCAAGCCACTGTGGCACCGCAGGGACCATAAAAACTGATACTTAATAATACTATTTCAGGGAACCACGGTTATGGTATTAACCCAATGTTCCCTTTCAAATATGAAATATGAATCATAACTAATGGATAAGTATTCCCTGTCTGTCATGAGGAGAGTGACATCACTTCCACTACGCGTATGCCCAGACAATAGCTCTCACCTTTATTGGACGATGCAGGGATCTGACCCAGAGGCCACCCTCAGCACTTTAGTTCCAAATCCAGCCAGGAAAATTCCTACAGAGGCCCGCTTAGAAGTTGTATCAAGGATGCAAACCACATCCACCTGGCCAAATGCCGTGCTATCAGCCATCAGAGCGGCGCTGGCGCATTCCTGTCTGATCTTCTTCAGACAGAGCAGGAACAACGGCATTGGAGTCTGAGAATGCTGTCTCGCTCCAGCACCAGAAAGTACTTTCTAGAAAACCCGTCGAAAGAAGGAACTATGCAAATCGCACAATTGCGCAACAGAGCCTGGATTTCCAGGCCTAAAGACCATTTAATGGTGATCAGCTCCTACGGGAGACTAATCAATGGTTTGTGACACAGCCAGTATCACCAACCTTGCATGGCTTGTGGGGGGAACACAGAGAAGCAAGCAAAACACAAGAAAACAACACTTGTGCAAACTCAGAGACAACACTTTTTACTATGAGTTAGACCTGAGAAGGGCAATGAGAGTCACGGCTTCAGCAGAAACAGGAAAACAAACGCAACCAATGACTTCTTCTTCGGGGGTTCTTAAAGGAAAATAACACATTTTTACTGGTTCGTACAGTTGCAAGAAAAAGCTTGTGAACCTTTTCAAATGACCTGAATTCCTGCACCAAAAATATATTCTCATCTTCATAGTCATAACAAAAAGTAATAACAATAGATAAACACAGAGTGTTTTAACAGATAACGCACACAAAGGTGTACGTTTTCAGGGATTTATTGGACACATTAATTTAATGTAAACAACATAGGCCAGAAAAAGTATGGGAACCTCCAGGATAATGATTTCTTTGTAAGTGGGAAAGTAAAGGTGTTCCAGTAATCAATTAAATTACATTCAGGTGTAGGTTGGAGACCCACAAAGTAATCAACAAAGTCTGTCCATCAAAATTGAGTTGAATGTGTTGAAGTAGAATATAGTCCGGTCAAAAGCATTTCAGAAGACCTCAGGAGAAGAGTCGTTAAGGCCCATGAGGCTAGAAAAGACTTGGGCCTCTGTCAGTCCACAGTCAGACAGATAGTGTACAAATAGAGAAAATTCAGTGCTACTTTTACTCTCCCTGGGAATGGGTGTCCAGCAAAGATCACTGCAAGAACTTGTCATATAATGTTCAAGGAGGTGACAAAGATCAAAGGTTTGATCAGGAACTACAGAAAATGTTTACTTGAGATTATTGTTGCTAAAGGAGGTTCCACCAGTTACTAAGAATTATGATTCACATGCTTTTTTCAGCCTATGCTGTTTATCTCTTGTTAAGATTGGACAAAATTGTATGAACCATTTATGCAGATAATTCAAAAGGGTTCACAAATGCATTCTTGGCAAATGTACTTACGATGAACCTCAACTAGCCAATGATCGGAACTTAAACTATGCTACGCATCTGGAGTATTACAGAATAAGTTAAAGAGAAAAAAGGCCAAATTTTAAAGAAACTTTTAGGATTTTATTAGTTTTGGATGAAGCATAGTATACAGTTCAACAAAATACACAAGTATGTGTATGTATAGATTTTTAGGCAAACAAGAGTACCTGCATCATGCTTCTGTACATAAAAATGTCGCCACAGACAACATAGGAAGAATATGTGAAAACAAATCTGCCTGTTCACTTCTTTATCAGCTGTTGATGCCACACATCTGGACAGCCCTGCAGATCAACATTCAAGCTCGAACTTCACTTCTGGCTCCAGGCGGCGTCTTTGACAAGGTAAGCATGTGTGCGTGCACCTGCCAGTCTGTCGGCTGTGGTGTGTGCTGATTCATTTGGCATGGTGTGCGATCCCCGCTGTTTATCAGTGCATTTCTTCCAGGCCATTGCGTGTGGACTGGCCGGGGTTCCGGTGCTGCTCCGACGAGGCCTGGAGCGAATGTCCTACCGCTCCCTGTGTGTGCCGGACGACCTGGAGGACAGAGGGGTGGGCGTGCTGCCCATCAGCCACTACTCACAGGACGCGCTGAGATTGTGGGGAGCCCTGTACAGGTACTGCAGGAGAGCGAAAGGAGGACAAACAGACTTGGGAGTAAACATTCTACATCCGTCACTTCCCCTGAAACAACAACTTGGGCAGCAGGTGGTATAGAGGTTGATGTACTGACGTCTGACTGCAGACTTAAGTCCAAGGAGTGACACTACTGTTGTACCCTGGAGAAAGGTACTCCACAGCTTATACAAATAGCAGGCTTCGACGTGGTCAAATTATATCATCAAGAGCAACAGTTTATGGTTTGATACAATGTCAGAGATTTGTCTTAATCCGGCCTGATCTGCATTAATGTTGTTGTGTGTATGTGTCCAGATTTGTGATAGACTGGGTGGATGTATACTACTCCGATGACTTGGAGGTCCAGCAGGACAGCGAGCTGCAGAGTTGGATTCAGGAGATTTTCACTGAAGGCTTCCTGGGGCTCTCTCACACAGGTCAGAAGGAGCTTAAGCCTCTCATTTTCACCCGGTTCGCTCCTCCCATGGCACTGAGCTGGGTACACAATGTCCACCTGTTAAGTTCCTGCAGGAGAACAGTTTTACCTAGATGAAAGCTTCAGGAGAAACATTAGTGCTTTCCCTTTCCTGTGGCACAATGATAGAGGAAAATTAATAATGTATTAAATACCATAATTGCATCTATCAATTAAGCATAACAGCAGGACTTATCTAAATCATACTGTATATGCTACATAACATGCGTCACCATGTTGACTTTAACTTTGGTTCCTGTCCTTGGATCAGAGCTCAAACAATGAGACCAGTATACACATATGCCACAATTTCTCTTCAAAATAAAATCCTACAAGAACACAAGAATAGTTGTTTGTGTTCTCAGGCATTCCACAAATGTTCCAGACTAAAGGGGAACTCAGCAAGTTTGTTACCATGGTGATCTTCACCTCTTCAGCCCACCACTCTGCTGTCAACTTCTCTCAGGTTTGTGGATTAGACCAATCAGGCGGGCTAAGGGGCCATCCCGTTCAGTTGACAGGACTCTGTTGATTTTTAAACTCCCGGCTGCAACTTTTTAGAAGGAAAAATGTCAAAGCAACATGAATTTTAAATGGTTAAATTAATTGCTAGTATAAGATTAGGTAGTTGTCTCCCGATGAAACAACATAATATTCAACTTCACTGAATTTCCCATCCAGCTGGACTTTAATTTGTGGATGCCCAACTGCCCGGCGACTATGGGCCGCCCTCCTCCACGGTCCAAGGGGTCTGTGACAATGAAGGACTTCCTGTCCACCCTGCCAGATGTCAACACCACCTGCAGTGTGCTTATCACTCTGTTTCTGCTTTCCAAGCCTGCTGTCAGCTTTGTAAGTTTGAACCACACACCTGTTTGTCAAACAAAAATGTCACCAATTGCATCTTGTGACCAATGAAGCAATTCTGTTCATTACTAACCCTCCCATTTAATCTAATGGCATTTGTTTTGAATAACTTTCTGGACTACGTTTACCCTTTTCTTCTCTATGTCATCTCTTTAAGAATTAGAGAAAATTATGATCTTGAAGTGATTCTTTCCAGCTCTTATATAAACCAACATTTAAAAAAATGTCAGCAGGTCATTTTGAGCATGTCGACACATTTTCACTTTCTCTAAGACTTTCCCTATTGCTTTGTTCCTGTCGCTGATATTAGACTCCTCTGTGCCAGTATCGTGAGCCGTACTTCCAAAGTGGTGTCCCCAAGAGTCTGGTGGAGGCACTGCAGAAGGAGCTGAGGTCTATCATTGGTGAGATCAGAGAGAGGAACAGTAAACTGGAGCTGCCCTACACCTACCTTTCCCCAGATTACATAGAGAATAGCGTGGCCATATGAGTGCACAATATATATTTTTTTTTAATACCAAGAGTCCCTTCATTGTTTCAGCTTCATGATTTTATTCCAGGGTCAATTTTGTCTTCATTTTTTGTGAATTATTTTTTGATGAAACACGTAGGGGCTTTCTCAGAGTTCTCAAATTACAAACCAGATTCGTAAGGCTTTCCAACACTTTACCATTAGACAGGGTAGATGCTTTTTGTCACTTTTTTAATTTAAAAGGACAGGAAATAAACCGTTGCTCTTCTCCAGTCATAAGTGTTGTGTCTTTTGTCTGTTGGGCTGTCCAGGATGCTACCTTGTTTGCCAGACACATCAAACCTGAGCATGTTGTCATCACTGGTCCTCAGTCGTTCCTTAAAATATTCTGTCCTCAGTGGTACAAAAAATCTAATCCAAGACATAAATGTTGTTTGGTTGTAGAAGTTACAAGTTGTGTAATAATAATTGACTAAGTGTGGTTAAGGTCTGGCTCTATTTTAATTTCTCCAGTTTGTAGTGAGTATGTTGAAATCCCCCATTGTGCATGTTTTGTAAATAGTATTTTCAGTAAATGATCAGTAATTGCAGAAAACATTACTGTCTGTGGCTGGTTGCTTATCATAATCTTAAAACAACCCCTTTGTCATTTTCCTCCACTAATTAATCCAGATATCCTCGCATGGGCTAGCAGCATTTTTTTATTACAAAATCACGGACATCTAGGTCTTCCTTAATACCATGTTGGCATTGAAAAGATGGTTCTTACTTTTCAAGGAGGAGATACTAAAATACTAAAATACTTAATACTAAATTTTAACATTATTCTTTAAAGAGTTTTACCAGATTTGTTTTTCAACAGAATTTCAACCTCAATCAGAAGCCATCATACATTATTAAGAAGCCAATATATTTCCTTGCATCATGTCTCAATGCTGAACTACCAAAGAACCAAACTGTCACCTAGAAATATTTTTTAAAAGTAAAAAATAAATCTGCCATCTGTCGTCCTCATGGGAATGAGTGTGGACAAGCCAGTGAACTGTAAATGTGTGTGAAGTCTGTGCATGTGAACTCAGTCCATTTACTCTCAGTCCATTGTGTAGTCCTAGGCCATAAATTGTATTCAATGGTGGAGATCCTTAAAGAAGATGCACTCTGACTTGGAGACTCCCATTAATCGACTGAGACCCTGCAAAAAGCATTAAAGCCAGGTTCACTGCAATTTCATAACTTTAAGTTGTGAATCACATAGCCAGAACTCATGAAGCAATGTCCAGCCTTGGGGCAGGCACAACTGTCAGCAGATGCATTGCCGCTTCTGTAGTCAAACCTTTGATCCACACACTATTCTAATATTACAGACCTGGTGGTAATTATTATTTATTTAATATATGGCCCCTCTAATGGAAATATTGAACATAGTCCTTTTGACCTCAATAATCTAATGTCAAACAATAAACTAGTTTACAATCATTTTCCTTGGAGGCTATTCACTTTCATAGCAAGGAAATATTAACTGACAAGACAGGGAACAGGAATCCAACATTACACTGTTATCTAACATTTTTATTCTTGGTTTTCAAATAAGTTTCTCCTCCAGCATAAGTAAAATAATATTTGACACTGCAGATATCAGCCATAGATATGAAGAAACAAAGCTATTAAAAACCAAAAAAGACACACAAAAATCCTGCACAAAGTAGACGAACATTCTCCCAATCCAGATTGACATTATGGCACGGCAGTTTTGCCACACTGTGCAAACATGACCTACCATGGAACGTTAACAAAAAACGGTTACATAATGCACTTCCACAGAGACAAGCTTAGTTTGTCTCATGGCATTGCTGCCCTACTATAAAATAGTATCCCTTGAGCTCTCGCGTATCTAACAGATATTATAATCCTGTATGTCCCATCTAGATTACTTTGCTCACAAGAGGCTGGAAATCTATATATACCAAGAATAACCAAATATAAATCTGGAGGAAGAGCATTTGCATACAGAGCTCCACAAATATGGAACAGCCTCCCAACGTTTGTGTGGGAATCAGACACAGCCTCTAGATTAAAAACGTATCTATTCAAACTTGCATATAGTCAATAAGGGGACTGTGACAGTGAAGGGACAGTGGCTATTAGAAATGTTTTGGTGATAAGAACCATTCCTGTTGTCACACCATCATTGGTGGTTCCCCACAAGTTGGCTGGGTTCTGCCTTTGGTGGGGGGGCATGGCCATGTGTCATTTCTGGCACTCACCCTCGCTGTATGCTGCCATAGATATATGTAACTGTGACCACTCACAAAGTTTCACTTTTCAAATGACTTAACTTGAGATCATACTGAATCCATAGCTAAGCATTAACAATGTGCTATCTTTCTTTCAAGCTATCATTTCAGGCATCCTGCAGGACTGCATCAATTCTCACCACAGCAACCAATGGATCCTTAAGATTGGACCCCAGCCATCTGGGCCCCCACTCCCATCTCTGCATATCACAATGTTTTGGATTCTCCCTCAACTCTTCTCCTGGAGGGCAACACACTATGGACATTAGATTCTTTAATTCAGCTCCTAGTGCCAGCCAGCGGAGGATGGGCTCCCCCTTTAAGCCGGGTTCCGCTCAAGGTTTCTTCCTGGCAGCATAGGGAGTTTTTCCTTGCCACTGTTGCCACTGGCATGCTTTCAGGGGGTCAGGCCTGGGAAATATGGTATTGCCCTTTATTGTTTAGCATCTTTGTGATATGGAAACATGTGAAAAGCACTTTATGAAAATAAATTGATTGACTGAAATTTTTTTTGATAAAACACCATTATGAAACACTAGATCTGAACTTCTGAGTTTAATATTATGTATAGGAAGACTTAAGAAGCTACATTCAGCGTTTTAGATTCAGTCTGCAAGTCTGCAGAAAGAAGTTTGAGATACTTCCAGGTGCTGACTGGTTTTGCACAAGTGCCTGTGTAAGACTGGGCCTCCTCAAGACTTTACCCACAAGTCCTTTTATTATTGAACATGCCTCTTTAGTGCTTCAGAATCTGACACAAAAGAAGAATTTGCCACAAGAATCACATCAAGAGAACACGATGCATCTGGACTTTTTATGTATCTGAGCAGGTACACATAAAACATGCATGTCGATCCAGGCATGCATACGTGTGTGTGCGCATATGAGTGTGTAGTGCTTTGGGTTAGCCATACAGTAGAACAGTGACGGGATGCAGCTACGAAAGGCCAATTTGAGTCAAGAAATACTAGACTAAGCCCACATAAACAATATATTTTGGCAAAATACACACATTTCTAACAGTGCAACTCAATAACATTTCACCGGAGGAGGACAAGAGGAACCTGAACAGGGGTTCTATTGTAGCTAGAGCTGTAACCAGATTTGGGACAATTATTGTTTTGGGATTGTTGTAAAAAATTATTAAACCTTTTAGCAGAAGATACTTTAAATACTTGTATAACCTTATACATGCCTGTTATATACAGAAGCAGTTTCACCTGTTTCCTTTGTTATAAATTTATTATTTGGAGTGCTCCGTGACAGGTGGTAGTAATCTGCGGTACCTTTATGTCAATGCTGCTTTTGATTGTCTTCATAGTTAACAACAGTCTTTACTTGTGTTCGCGATGATGATATTATGTCACAATAACTGTGCTGCCTCAGGGCCGGAAAAAATTTGCCAAGCGAAATTGTCACAATTTAATTGAACCACAAAGTCTGAGAATGAACCCATCCTTTCAAGAGTACCTGCGTGTTCAACTTTTAACTTTGACATTTAATTTCAGAATTTTCTCATCTAAGGTGCAAGTACTTTTTTAAGAAGCCACAGAAATGAGAGGGTTTTTTTAACTAACTGTGTTCTGACAAGAATTATCCTACCAAGTAGAGGTACTAACTAACATTTTGGGGCAAATGGTAATTTATACAGTATGAAAATAAAAGTCAAATACAGATCAATTTTTTTTAAACATGAGAAAATAACAGTTATCTGCAATAAAATACAACTTAAATAATAATAAAAATATATAGCTTTTTTCTTTCTAAATAGACAAATTAATCTGAATATCTTGACATGGTAATATTTCTTCCAATCTGACTGGATATTCAACATGCAGAAAAAGCTTAATTTAATGTTACACATTGGTGCAGTCACAGGAAATAGCTCAATTTGTCCACTTGGAATGCAATGTGTCCGTGTCTCATCACTTGGTGGCACAACAGCATGGGTACATCAGTTTGGCAAAATACAGTCCAGGCATGACCATGATCATACAGTTGAAGAGTCAAATAAAGCATGGCATTTGTACGTCTTGTCATTCAGTGCCTGATAATAGTGCTGATAATAGCAATAGTGCTGCCCCCCAGGACCAGAGTCAGTCTGCAGTTAGATGATGCAGGTGATGTAAATGACCAGACCGCCCACTACATCCCTGCTGAGAGATTTAAATGGCCTGTTTATCACAGTGTAAATTCATAGTACAGACTGTATCTATATGAGAACATAGTGCTGGATGGCTTACCCACAGCCCTCCCAAAAAGGTGAAGGGGGGTCAGTGGGGTGAGAGACTGGCAGTCTTTGTGTCTGGATGTGAGTGTGAATGCATCTTTTGTGTTTGAGTGGCAAGAAGACTGATTATCCTTCTGGGAAAATCCGTCTTCAGGAGGGTCCGCTTCGACATGCACTGGGCAACGGCAGTTTGCTTCCAAAAAATCCTCGGTGAAAACCAGGGTGTTTGTCTGCGTTTCTGTTGGCATACTCAGCGTATCCACCGCGCAGTCTGTGTTTGAAATTGTGTTCAGAAATTTGCTGATCTGTTTTTTCAGTTAGTTGGTTAGCATGTCAGTTAGTTTAGTGTCCAGACTCTGCTGCAATTGTTCTGTCAGTGTGTATGTAAGAGTCAGTCAGTAAGTCAGTTGGTCCTTTAATGTTTATATGTCAGTCAGCGAGGCATTGCATCAGTTGGTGTCTGGGTTAATACATGTGCCAGTTTTTCAGTGCATCTAAAAGAATGTCAGTGTATCTGGAAATACGTGAGTTAGTATGTCTCAGTGTGTCTTGACATAAATTGCTGTCTCTGGTTGGTGCAGTTGAAGGTGCTGAACCCAGGTAGGGTGACCCGGCCATGGGTGTAGATGTCCTGGTCGGGCCCTAGGTTCATCCTCTTCACCAAGTTCTTCTCATAGAGCAGCGGGTGGTAGGCGCCAAGCGTGCAGGCCACGTCGTAGAAGTGCTGGTAGTAGTGGCAGAGCTCCGTTCTGCGCCGTGACGGCAGGAACTCGTACACGTGCACCGCCTCACACAGCGACATCATCAGTACTGTCCCTGTGAGAGCAAGAAACAAAGTCAGGCCACATGGGAATAATCCTTGTAGGACATGCACACTATGAAATGATATCATTCTATTAAAGATCTATTGAAAAATAATCTGGTTGAGTGGTGCTGAATGCATGAATACCAAGGGGACTGCGCCTACACAAGCAGGTGAAAAAGAGCCACACCTAGATGAACAAGCAGACACACAGACAGGTGAAAGAGATCCACAGATGCACAAAACAACCAACAGACAGATGGGCTACCGGTGTAAAAAATGGAAAATAATTAACACACAACAATTAACACACACTCACAATAAATAAATAAAAACTCACTCAGATTAACACACACACACACAAACAGGTGACAGAACCACACAGACACAGCCACATGCAACACCTACCCAGAAGCCCAGAGGAG
>JAOVYW010010103.1:18861-35362 GCA_025775045.1 Hiodon tergisus
ATGTTGAAATGGTCTCATGCTCGGGGTACAAGGACAGATTGGAAGGAAATGTTGAGAAGCACCCAAAATCTGCATTTGTCGCTAAGCAGCAGGGCTAGCAAGTCTGAGCGAATGTGTCGCCAAAACATGCCCGTCTCCACCTCTTTGTCGTGAACTAATTAACCACAACCTAATCAAATAAGTACCTAATTGAAGGCACAGCATGCATTCTTAACATTGGTTATTTGATATCTGAAATACAATCTTGCACATTGTCATTCCTATTTTGACTATTAAAACAAGTCATAACAAATCTAAATTTAATTTTAGATATCCAAAACAGGAATTATTACACGGCTAAATTCTATCAAATTGCCACGATCAAATTAGTAAAATTGCTTCCCATAGGAAGGAGGATGAAATGGGTGTAGAGTGGATTATCCTTTGTGTTCAGTGCCATAATGTAGTGTTCTGTGCAGGGCTCCATTTGCTGACAGTAAATGGCACATTAAAGGTGGAGCTGGGGGGGAGAGGTGATTATCAATGGCGGCAGGCCTTAGAAATGTGTCGAGATGTGTTGAGGATCTCTTACCGATCTCCTGTCCCAGCCCAGATCTCCTGAGTGAGCCGGCCGACGACACAACTGCACAGCTCTTGAAGGGCCCTAGGTCAGAGGTCAGCGGTCGGGGGGGCAGCTGGGAACCCCAGGGGAGCCCTGAGAAAGGCTTGAGATCAGGGGTGAGTGTGGAGACCCCAACTCTCTCCTTCAGCTGACACAGCAGTTCAGGGCCGCTCAGCTTGTGCCGCACTCCAGCCCCAGCGCCGCCCCTGCTCTTGAATTTCACTCCATACTTGTTCATAGCCTGAGGTGAGCAGAGAAAGAAATGAATGCAGATGAGACAGGAAAGTGAGGCAACACAGGCCATTGTGACCGCTGAATGTCTAACAAAGCCTGACTATCCTCACATGACGCCTGGTTCATGTGCTAATATTTGTACTGCCATGCATCAGGCAAGATCGCTGTTAAAATTGGTCATTGGAGACAAGTCAACATCCTAGGAGCAGTATCCACTGGCACTTTTTTCAGACAAAACAATTTTGCCTACCAGTCCCGCTTAACCCCCCTCATATATACTAATAAACCAGGAATCCAAAATCTATAGGTCAGTCAATTCTATGGAAATATACATTTTTCCAAATGTTTTTAATTCATTTCGCTAATCTGTGATGGGAATAGCAACACCAAGTTGCAAATTAATAGCACAAAAGTGAGCAAAGTTAGCTATGCCTGTTTTACATACCCACAAGCAGTCAGCCATGAGCAAACCAAGCGTGGGTCAACGTGCCAGTGGATACTCTAACGCTGTTTGGGACAGTTGGATGATGGCGCTGCACAGATCCTTTGACACAAACTGTGTGTTTCGTTGCATTGGTTCAATACTTATTGAAGTCATTACATTATTGTCAGTGTTTTGAAAAACCCCTACCTCACCGCTTATACCAAAGACCTGGCGCTTCTGTTTCTTTCATGCCTCATTTCCCTCTCCCTCCCTCCCAGCGCTGCAGCTCCTCACCTGGTAGTTCTGCACCACTTTCTTCAGCCTCTTCCCCAGCATGGTGCTGGACATCTCGTCATCCCACACTTGTCCCAGCTTGCCATGGGGCCCGAAAAGCTCTGCGTCCCCTCCTCCAGTCCCTCCGCTGATCCTTCGGCCCCGCCCACGGAAGATACCCTCCAGCAGCTGGCGGAAGGGCCGAGGCAGTAGCCAAGACAGGAGCCCACTGGCTTCTGGCTCTCTCCGCCGAGGCTTGCCCCCCTCTGGTCTGACCTCCCCCTCAGCGGTGGAGTTGACTGGAGAGATCCGAGAGAGCACGGGGATAGGCCGGTGTGGGTCGCCAGGAACAACCCCAGGGAGGCTTCGTGGATCCACAAAGATGGGCTTGGCCCCACCCCTGCCGCCCGTCCTCAGCGCCTTGGCTACAGCATGGGCACGGGGCTGGGCACGGGTTCGAGCTTGAACGCCGAAGATGGCGTCTGTGACAGGCACACTGTTCTCGGCGCAGAGAGCGTACAGGAGGCCCATGGCCACACAAAACAGCGTCATGCATAGCACGCCACGCCGAGCACGCCGGCGCAGACGCCATAGCAGGCTGACCCGGTCCATCGCAGCCCCTGGTATCTAAGCTCAGGACAAGAGGTAGGGGAGGAGAGAGAAAAATATGTGAGAGTCGGCATATATATTTGTACCCACAATACTGCATTTTCATGTTTCTGTATTCTTCCATTGCTTCTTTCTGACACCCTTTTCAAATGTCAGTTAGCTACTATCTGGGATGGTCAGGAAATTCATTTCTGGGTCATGTCTGGGTATGTGTTGGCCCACACCAGACGTTTTAACTGGAGCGAGTCAGACAAAACACGACCCTCGAGGGTTGCAACCACAAATCCATAAGTAGGTCATCAATCGCCCCTCCGCAAAGCTGCACAATCGGGGCAGTCCCATTTCGCAGCTCCTGCTTTTCCAGGACATGAGCAAGTGGTTGTAGCAACCAATCAGATCAATTTAGGTTTTACAGGATTAAGGAGCTCAGGTAGAATTAAACTAATCCAGTACTTAGAGCAACTTGGTTATGAACCTCTCGGTTCCCTTGGAACTCAATCTTTATTTTTATTTTTGTGAATAACTTTGTATTACTTTTTATTAAAAAATTACTATGTTCAGATGTGTGGGGCAAACATACAATCCATTAAACATGGCATTTTAAAAGAAAATATGTTTATTATATTATACATACCAGATAAAACTATTTAAATTTAAATTTAAAAAGAGAGTAATTTATGACCAACTCCAAAGCAATAATCCAATATGAGACCATTCTATCTTTGGTTTCATGGCGCTTAGCAGTGGATATTGATAGAATAATAATTAAATGAAGATTTCTTATACAGTGGGAGGCTGGGTATGAACCACAATTGTAAAATGGTTTTCTCTGCAGCAGTGAGTGTGACTTAAGAGAAATTTGCAGCGTGGGTGAGACAGAAAGGTCTATCTCAGAATTGTCATTCTGGAGAAACTCAATTTGGGTACAGGTGGAAAGTCAGTTTGACACAGTTCCTGTGTGACATCTCTCCAAAAACCCAGTATAATTTGACACCCCAAAACGCATAAAGAAAATCTTTAAAAATCTACTTTGCTTATTTCATATAAAAAGCAGACCTTTATAATTAAATAGGCGAATCCCTCAATTTTATGTAAAATGAGGTGGGGGGTAGATGTAAATGTAAAAATTGGTAGACTCTTAGAAGCCTGGTTGAAGGGTATGGGTGTGGATTTATCCCAGTTTACTTTCAAATTAAATTCTGGATTAAGCCGATAACTTTTCATTCATTCTAATTTTTTTCATTAGGATTTATTTTAAATGTATTTAAGTTGTGGTAAAGTCCTTGAACATCTCTTTTGGTTTTTTATCATCTTTAATTGCTCATTGTTTATAAGTCTCAATGGCAAGAGTCTGCTCTGGTACTTTGCATATTCATAATAAAGCTGTTCAGATCCATGAATTAAGAATTCAGCCTTAACAGAAGCCCTTTTTTATTAACTGTAACTGCTTAGCTTGATTGTCAGAATAGTTTTGTTCCTTTTGTTTTGATTATAAACGCCAAATTTCTTCTTCAAGATCCAAAATTTGATTTATTTATTTTAGGATCTACAGATACTCAATATGCATATACAACATGTTACTTTCCATATTGTTCAAGGGTTATCAGTAGAACTAACATTCAGTTCCAGAAATTCAGTCAGTCCTCCACACAATGGGCTATGTCAACCTGTCAGTGAGTAAAAAGTCAAGGCATATGGCTCCTTTGATTGGAGCATTAAAACTGCCCATGTTCCAGGACTTAACTTTGATCTCACACATTATGGTGGCCTAATAATGAGAAGAAAAATCCTTACTCAAATATGCATTTCAATAACTGCTAGATTTGGAAAATAAAATTGAAATTTGTGGTATTTAAAACATTGTTTGCAATTATTCATTCAAATAAAAATACACTGAACATATCACAGCCACAAAATACTAAAGATCATCAGCTGCCGGAGAACATGTCTCCACCAGCTAATTGAAGGAAGACATCATGGGCCGTCAAGCCAAGATGCTCCCCTTTCTGAGAGTGAACCAAACGAATGACGTAGCAAACACATAGTTCCGATATTATGAATAGAGACCCCAGAATCAAATATATGTGCTATTGAAAATAGCACAGGCAAAACTTTTGAAAAATAAAAACCCCCCATTTAAATATATGTTAAATATAACAGTTTTGAATTTGTCACTCAAATCCAATCACACCAGTCAGACATCCTCCAAAACTAGCTAGGCTATCCATCCTTAAGTCTTTTAGCGCAATTTAAGTAGGCCCGTCAAGTACCATTTCATTAGCGCTGCTCAGTTGCTAGCTCTGGTGTTCAGAGCTGTAGCATGTGGTAGATGAGTTGAACAACCAATAGGCAGTGGTGTGTTTGTCACATGCTGAACTCTTTTGACAGGTGTATCAATCATCCGTAGCTCCGAGTAGTTTCCACAGACTCGGAATAAAGCCAAAACCAAGAGTTGCGGCTACCAAGAGTTGTTTCAGTATACGTATAATAAAACCAAATTAAACAATCCACATTCGGCAGCAGTTCCCCGTGGACTTGCCCAGGTTCAGCCACGGGAAAATGCACGAGGCACAACCAGACTGAAACAACTCTAACACGCAGAGGTCCTCCTGCCAAGTGTGAGCTGTGAGGGCTTGTGAGCCGTGCATGATCATAAATAGATTTGTCACTTTTTCATCTTTGACTGCATATCGATGTTGAGATGACTTCGACGGAGCATCATTCTAAAAAGGACTATTGTCTCTTCGCGCCTACGTTGACGCTGCTGTTTACACAAAGATCTGCCCAAACAATGCACTCGTTTCAGGCTAGCAACATAGACAAAAAGGTAAAGAGCTAAATTAATGGGGCAGGCACTGAGAAGGGACATTTTAATTATACTAATCATTACATATTAGTCCTGAAAAAAGTTCTGTTTGGTTTTACCTAATTTAGCTTACATAACCTTATTCATAAGCACACATGAAGATTCACACCCATTTACATCAACTGTCAGCGAGCACAATTAACCTACCCTGATGTGATTATAACCATTATTATAAATTGCTTAATTGACAGGCTTTCCCTGTCAAAATATGACACAATATGAACAAAATTAATGTAGTAAATAAAGTTACAATAACCAAAAAAATTACATCTACTATACTCTAACTAATAATTAGTTGAGACATTAGGTAAGATACATATAGACATGCACACATGAACACTTTACGTAAAAGTTATGTTGTTTAAGTTTTACCTAATTAAAAAAAATTAAATAAAGTACCAAAACATGTATGATCAAAAGGGCATGTAGCTTTTGTATAACAAAGGTGTTTTTTTAAACTTTTTTTTACTTTACAGTTCACCCATTTTCAATACTTGTCAGTTGTCAGTTTTTCAGCAATCCATTATGCTCCACAACTACTGACCTTCAGTAAATAATTTACAGCTGTTAAAACAACCCAGACAGTCGTCTCTTCGTCTCATGTTCCCACCACAAATCATTCAGTGGTCCTTGCTATCTTTACAGCACAGATACATTACAATAGGCAGAAATGGCAGAGAAACGGGGGGGCTATTTTCAGAAATTTGACACTCTCTGCTGCAAGCGCTTCACATCTGTAGTCAGCCATTGTCCTTCTCCAGCCAGTGTGACTTTAGTAAACAGGAGCTGATTAAATTAGTGCCACCACCAATCAATATCCTAAATACTAGGATATTGAAGAATAATTGCCTAATATACCGTTTTTGTTTTACCAATTGATGAGACAGTTCTTACACCTAGTAAATCAAAATAATTTTAGTTGTGACCCAAATTTATCTGTTGTTTCTTCAACTGGCAAGTTTTTTAAGTGAGCCAGGCTCTTGTTGACAACGCTATTAAACACCACTACAGCACTGTTGGCATTCCTTCTTTATTTATTTTACCTTCATGTGCCATTGGATTACTACAGATGGTAGAGTTAATGACAATCCCTTCAAAGACGTGTCATCAGTGCCCTTCTTACACTATCCTCCCAGCCTCCCTACTGTTTAATTATGAGTGTAGTTCCACTGTAATCTGCCTAGGCTCACAAATGCACATTGTCTATCCTTGTATAGCCTGAGCAGTGAATATGGACAAGGTTTAAGGAGGTCACAGGGAACAGTTTTTGGGTTGTAGAACGTTAGGGAGCGGATTCGCAGAGGGTTTTTTTTCTGCAAGGAAATATATCAAACATCCATATAACATTCCTTTAACCCTGAAATAACGCTGTTATTCTGTTTGTGGCAAATAAATGAATGAAACAATATAATAATATAATATCAATTAAATATAAATTTAAGTATAATTCAGTAGCTTTCGACAGATGGTATGTCGACGGTAGTATTTTAGCATAAACCACTTAAAATGTTGAAACCAAATAATTAATTGTGTGCCCGTTGCTATCGCTACAGTTGGTAAGTATGGTTTAACCTCAAAAAGCTTCTCTAGCTTTCTCAAAGCCAACCATGGTTAAACCACAGTTTTACAGTAGCTCAGCGGTTCTCTGTGAACCCAACATTAACGTCGAAACAACACGTTTTATTACAATGCTGGCGTTGGAAAATAAACGTCGCTTCTCGGTGGGAACTATAAAGCTGGACAAAGCACACGACACTGTAGCAGGGACACGCATGAAATATGGTCTAAATACACTTGTTCCAAACAGACCGGACTACATGCTTCGTGTTAAGCGGTTCCCCCGGCATTCTATGGCTTCCGATATTTGTGGCTCTTTGTGGCGCGTGCGTATCGTATCGGCACTAACAGACGCGCCCGGGGCTGTTCTACATGCAGAAAGCGTGCTTACCTTGTATCCCATGTTCATGCTCGAGCTCTCTCTCACAGTCTTGTTAGTTGCCAGCGTCCCACTTCGGTCTTTTCATCCCGCGTTACTTAACACAATTCTCGGCTGACATTGAGAGAAATATACAAAAATAACCTTTTTTCGTTTAAAGTAAGTAGATACAGACACTAACCCGTTAGCTTCCATAATCTCAAATGCAAAACAATTTTAACAATAAACTTAAAATGATCAAAGATTTAAGTGAATCTTTACTGTAATACGTTAATGGACATGCATCAGTAGGCTTACCTTGCAAACTCCACTGCGGCTATTTTATTTAATTGACTGCAATAACAATGATGGAGCTGTTTACGGATCCGGAGCCTATGTCTGTATCGCGCCGTGTTTATTTACACATCTATAGAAACTACTGCTGCGTCGACAGTATTTGAAGAAAACAGGGTGAAATTGGGCTGCGTGAACGCGCTCGCACATCTGTCAACGAGCAAATGAGGGGTCGCAAACAACCGTGCCCTTGGCGCTGCGGCAAACGTTCCACCGCTATCCGCATCTGACACCCCGTGGCTTCCGCTGCACCAGCTGCGCAGCCCAACTTAACTGAGGGTCTCATTTCACTGCAGATGACAGAGGAAGAGGGAGGCAGCCGAGGGGTGTTTGTTTTGATGAGCGAACCAATAAAAACACGACCGCCCCTCCACACACGAGTACAGTACTTGTTAAACACGCCAGCTAAAACATATGACGTAGGCATGATTTATGTAATCTAATCGGCGCACAAAAACTAGATCCTCATCTGAGATACTGAAGCAGACTTTGAAGTTAGAACTCCCAAAAGTAATTTTTAAATTTAACTGCGACAGTGTTAAAACAGCATCGACGGAGTCTTACATTTTACTGTTGGTTTTACCATTTATTCCGTGGGGTACATCAAACCTAACGAATATCTTGTCCACACATATTTTCTGTTTTTCTGTTTATTTTGCATTTATTTCTTGTTTAAGTCCGCAATGCAGTGGAGTCAGTAACTATGACAACACCTCACCGTCACCGTTTCCCGCGAGCAGCCAGAGCTGCTCGATTTGTGCAGATGAAAGCTCGTGTCCCATTTGTGTCCACGAAAAATTGGTTAATGGTAATACGTCTTTAGCAGAGCTGCATCGACTGGTGTATTATAGACAGGGTCGGCGCCAGAACATAAGGAACGGACGGTCACTTTGACAGGGGGGCATTTTGTTCACCTCACATAGCTTTTATTAAGTGTATAATTAACATTATCTCAGGGAGAGAATTCAGCTTAGGGGGCACAGTGACCTTTTTGGACGGGCCTGGACCCCCTAGGCCCGTCCATAACGCCGACGCTAATTATAGCTTATGTCTCGTATTTCTTTTTATTACAATCAAGTGGTCCGTAAACTAAAAAGTTAACTACAATAACCAAAACCAAAGTTGAGCAAATGTATTCATATAATTTATTTAGTTTAGGAAATAGTTCATATTTAGATACATCCATGCTATAATTTCACAATAAATATTATATGTAGGCAGGGACGGATCCACATCGTTTTCAAGTGGGGGGCGGCAACCAAAACGACTTTTCCAAGCGACAACGATTCAAATCAATAAGAGCCAATGAAAACGGGGGAGGGGGGGGGGCACACGGGGTGGCCAATCAGATCACAAGGGGGCGGGTGCCCCCGGAAGATATGTAGTATACAGATCTGTATCAATAAATGTAAACCATTACTACATTATTCACAAATGTAACTAATTATTGTAGAATATACCTGAGTTTTTGTTTGTTTCTTGGTTTTTTAATCCATACATTCAAATCTAAAGTTTAAGAACTAAAAGGTTTGGCCTCATTAAACATATTGGTAACATGATTTGGGCGGATCCATTCTAATTATTTTAATTAAACAATTATTTGGAAAGGAAAAGTCCTGGTATTTCAGGTGTAAACAAGTTGCTCGTTGAAGGGTATTTATGAGGCCTGCAAGGCTGCAGTCCCCAAAGACTTAATATCAAGTTTTATTAAGCTGCAAAATATGTAGATTTTCTCAATAACAACTATTCAACCTAATCACAACTATACAAGGAAAGTTGGTGGATTTTTATGAGATTTAAAGATTTTAAAGACTGAAACTCAGTCTTTGAAAACTTGACATCTAATGAAAAAAGGTTTTGCAAGATTGACACTAAGTTTTGAAGGCTTGCATAGTGTTTTGATAGGCTGAAAAAAAAATTCAAATCTCTGCCATCGACGGACGTGCACAAGATACGCGAACTGGATGTACGCTTCTCTAGGCTGTCTGACTGTCCCCGTCCAAGCAGTGCATGGCCGTGGAATGAAATCTGCAGTTTACTTCAACTAAAGCAACTTTAAACAACTTTGTTAACAGTACCATGTTGTATACATTAATGTTAGCTAACTAGCTAAAAAACTAATATACATATACAAAAAAAATCATGATGTTGAAAACACACACTTATTGTATATTACTGCTCTCAAAAGCTTTGTTTTGGGAAAAGTGATGACTTCTAAGTTTGATGTCAATCACAAGATAAAGGTTTAGGAGGAAGGTTGAAGGTTTGAGATGTTTGGAAACTGCATACAAAATTATAGGCCTATGCTTTGATATGCATTTCATGTGTAGATCTTTTGGCCTTTTTGGATCTTTTGAGCTGTATTGCACCAAACTCTTAGTGTTGTTTCTGTGGCTTTCTTGGAATACAAATTTCTAATTAATTGCCCTTTTATTGCCAGGATGTTCTTCAGGAGTTGCTTGAACAGCTGCGGTCCAGAGCGCAGCAAGCACTTTCAAGACAACCGCTTCATTTGGACTTCCTCAAGTTTGTCTGCAACAAAATATTTAATTCAGTCTTTTGCTGATCAGATACACATTGGCACTGACATTTTGCAGCAGTTTGTTGGAACCATTTGTTGGAGCTGGTCCAAGCTGCAGTTGACAACAATCCAGCTGTATCACATTTAGAGACAGCTGTGGGGTTAAGAGGAGGACCCAGACTGGTTATACAGAGAGATCAGCTGCATTACTTATTAGAAGCACAATTTTCAGTACCCTGTATAGCTCAGTTGTAATGGTTATCACAACGCACTATTTTCCGGAGAGTGTCAGGATGCTACCGCACCATGACTGACTCAGAGCTTGATAACATGGTGAGAGCTATAAAAACCCAAAGCATCGATGCATCGTGTGGATGCAGCTGGAGTCCTGTCCCGACTTGCACAACTTGGCTGCATTGTGCGAAGATCGTACTCAATGCGAGGTCCCCTTGCATTGGTACATGTTGACACCAACCACAAAGTTGTCAGGTATGCTTTAGGTCTGTTTTTATGTCTTTTAAGCTAAATTTAGCCTTGGTGAGGTGTTGTCTAATTCAGTGGTTCTTAACTCCGGTCCTGGGGGGCCCACTGCCCTGCACATTTTGGATCTCTCCCTGCTCTAACACACCTAATTCTACTAATTGAGAGCGTGGCGATTAACTGATGAACATTTGTGTTTGTGTTTGCCATGTGGTAACATTAGTCATGAACAACAGTCATTCACACCGATTTCAACTGGGCATCATCTGACTGATGGTGTGCATACTCCGCCCACCCGGCACGCTAATGAAGCGGACCACAGAGCAGGTATTAATTAACAAGTGTTATGGAAATTATTATAATACATTAATACAATAATACAGATGAAGTTACTAATATTCTGCTAGAAGAAAAGGCCTCTGAAAAGGTTTTATTATATCGTACACTAGCAGCTTGACCATGAGCGAGGTGGTGAAAGACTCAAGATAACAAGAGTCTCAAGATAAGGTGTTCTTTGTGGATTGTTTAGACTTAGTGTCTCAGATGGTCAGAGGCCCTATCTGAGGGGAAGTTGAGCTGACTTCTTCTGGGCGAGGGGGGCTGTGGAAGGTTACTGCAAAGGGTGTGCTGTTTTTTTCCAGTGAATGATGACAATTGCTGTAACTGAGTTGTTCATGTTTTTGCTAACTTTGAATTACAACAGCAGCAAATGTAGCAAATCATTTCACCGCACGGCACACAATGAATGAAAATTTACATTTCACCATGGAATGTTGAGGGTTAACATTAGGCATGATCAGGAGGAGTGAGGAATCAGCTCTGGAAAATTCATCATACTTTACAGTTTCTAACACAGCCCCAGTTAGCTAGTGACTACAGATTATCACAAGCATGCTAATAAATTCACAGATATTAGTTACTAGTATCGTTAATGCATACAACATGGTACTGTTAACAAAGTTGTTCATCTCTCTCCCAGCCATAGACGTGGTTTTTGATGCTTTAGTTGAATTAAACTGCAGATTTCATTCAAAGATGACTTTGGCCTTTGCTGCGTCCATCTGCATCCCACTGGCTGAAACAATAAATCCAAGGAAGGGCACTGTCATTTGGTGGAAGGCACACTTCTCCACCTTTACGTAGAGCTGGTTCTCCAGAAGATGGTGAAGGGCTCGCCGGATGTGTTCCTAGGGAGATCTGGAGAAAAGCTGAATGTCAACCAGGTAAACAAATCAAACATTTTTTTGTCCTGGAAGACAGAGGGGGCAACCCAAAAGGAATGACCAGGTATTCAAAGTGCCCGGTAGATGTGTTGAAGGCAGTCTTCCACCCATCTCACTCTCTGATCCGCACCAGATAAACATTGTGCAGATCCAGTTTAGAGAACATGGTTGCCCCCTGCAGGAGTTCAAAATGCCATGAGAGGTAATGGGTAACGATTCTTCACCGTAATGTTATTGAGACCCTGATAATCAATACATGGATGGAGGGAGCCATCAGACAAGAGGCACTGGGAGTGACAGAATGAGCTCCAACTTAAAACAGTATTTTCAGCTAATGTGCGATTTATATTTCACCAGCCAGGGGTGTCCCAGTACCGCTGGGACAAGAAGGGAGTCAAGAACAAAATATACATCTCAATGGTTGCCAGACAACAGTAGATGAACCGGAACCGTGATCTGGGTTATACGGACGAGTCTCTGCCCATTCAGTGCGTTAGCCACGAGTGGGGACTGGAGGGCAGATGTAAGGCATCCCCACTGGGCAGCCAGGGAGGTGTCAATAAAGTTCTCATCTGCCCCTGAATCGTTGAGTGCTGTAAGGGGTATTGTTGACCACCAAACAGGAGCATGACTGGAAGGAATGTGCAAAGGGTCGGAGAGTCTTGAACAGTAGAACAGTAGTAACGGTCATCAGTCATCCCCAGTCTACTTGGAAAGTGTCCTTTACTGGACAAGTGGCCAGGAAGTGTCCTGGCCGCAGTACAGACAAGATCTGGTGGTAAGTCTCCGTTGTCTCTCCACAGGGGACAGGCGGGTGCGGTTGATCTGCATATGCTCTGGTCCAGGACAGGTGGCTGGGGGGCCAAGGGAAGCAGGAGGAGAAGAGGTTTGGTGAAGAGGCTGTTGGTCCTCTGATGGCCACAGGGGTGTATTCCTGGACCTCTCCTGGCATTGTTGCGTCAACCGCTTGGCCCGCCAAACCCACCAGACCAAACGAGGAGGGCAGCACACGGGTGGCACTCGTCCTATAGATCCTCAACAAAACATTAAGGAACGTGTCAAACTGGGCAGCATCCCATCCGCATGTGGGGGCGAAGGTTTGGACTGACCATCGCCCCTAGCAGATCAGGAGAAGCTGACGGGCAGCTTCTCTTCCATGTATGGAGTGGTCAAACACCTTGCACATCTCATTGAAAAATGAGGGGAAAAAATAGTGTTAGCACAAAAAGGAGTGTCGGTTTCCAACACTGCTGTACCCCACTCTCTTGCTTGACCAGACAGCAGTGTAATAACATAGGCTATTTTGGCTAGCTCAGTCAGGAAAGTGGATGGTTGCAACTCAACCACTAGTAAACATTTGGATAAAAATGACCAGCAGGTGTCGGGGTTACCAGCATAGCATTCAGGGGAAGGCAGACAGGGCTCTTGCACAGGCTGGGGTAGTGGAGCAGGGGTAGGTGTAGTTGCTGGAGATGACTGAGAGGAAGCCTGCATCAGCTGAAGCCATTGTATCTGCACAGAGATCTCCCTCATGTTGGCAGCAAACGACTCCAGCGCTTGCTGGACAGAATCAAACTGGCTCTGATGCTTCCCCAGCATGGAACCCTGTCTCTCCAAAACAGTCTTTACCTGGCTGAGTCCATCTTGGCCAGTTCATAATGTCAGGACGCAGAAGACCCAGATGCAGATGATTAGGGGTAACAAAGATTTATTACCAAAATCAGGGGCAGGCAAACAAGAGGCCAGTAATCCAAGGCAGAATCCAAAAGGTACAAAAACAGCAGGCAGGTTCAGGGTCAGGGCAGGCAAAAGTCAGCATCCAGGGCAGAATCCAAAAGGTACAAAATGGCTGGTAGGTTCAGGGTCAAGGCTTACAGAATGGTCAAAACCAAGAAACACGAATTAAAACCAGGGACTAGAAAAACTGCTGGTAAGCTTGGCAAGACACAACGAACTGGCAACTGACTAACAGAGAACACAGGTTTAAATGCCCTGGGACAAAACAATTGTAAATGGGGAACAGGCGCAACCATGAACAGACAACAATGGGCTAATTAACAGCAATTAACATACACACAAGGATCAAAAACTGAGACAGGTGACACATCTGATAACAAAAAACCAAAACCATGTGCTCACACAAAGCAAAAACAAATAAAATGGCGCTGATCAGGCTGAAGTACTGACAGATGTATGTTGTACTGAAGTCTGTGGTGGGTTTTATGCATACATTTAATATACATTTAGTGCACTGGCATAGCCACAGGTATACAGTACAGTGCAAACGTCTTAGGCACATTTTTTTAAAATTCTATAATCCAAAGATGCTAGCAAAAATAATGAAATTAAAGTGAAAGTGAAATTAAAGTTTCTAAATATTAAATAAAAAACACTATAAAGGACAGTAAACAGTACAAAACAAAACAAAACACCAAAAACTAAAATAAATAGATTGTGCAACTGTCTGTGCCCCTGTAAACCCATTAAAGTTAAATACATCATTCCTGGTTTTGGCCCTGGTCCTTCAAGATCCAATTTAATTTGAATGAAAAGTAAAAAAAGAAACTCAAACAAAACAACAAAAACATAAAGTTACGGTCTATTCAGGTACATGTGTAATATAAACTCCATGCCTTACATATAATACAGACCACTGCGAAAAGAGAACGCATTGAAGCACATACATGGAATGTATATAAACTAGTTTATTGCTGTTTTATTACTGCAATTATATTATCCAACAATGAAAAAGGGTGAGGAGACACTTGATAAGCTTCCTAAACTTTTAATTGTACCCAGTTTTTTCTCAACAGAATTTTTTTGGAAGCCATCATAAATCGGAATGTTACATGCATTATGTCCCAATTCTGAACTACCAGAGAAAAAACTGTCACCTAAGGTCTAAATAAAATCAAGCATCAGTCTTCCTTATGGGTGTGAGTGTGGATAAGGCATTGAACTACTCAAATACATCAAGTCTTTGTGTGTGTAATTTGTCAGTTAAGTTCTTTTCAGTCCATTGTGCAATGATGTGAGGGAGAGTTCAAGGCCAGAAATCAATGCTGGAACGTGGTCGCCAAGTGAACAAAATTCACATATATAAATATCCTACAGTAATGTTTATAGTAAAATCGTGATAATTACACCTTCTTAGTCAGAGAAAGAAAAAAAACTTTCTTTGTTGCCTAAAAGATTTGTGTATGGGGAATTATGTACCTCAGTATAATGGGAATCTTTTCTAAATAAGCTTTACAATGTTTCATTTTTATGATGGTATTTTTTTCTATCACTCGAAATACATTTATACATAATAAAACCCCCAAGTGAGCTGTTAAGTACACAGCTGATTAGCTAAGACTATATTTACCAACCTAATGTCACCTAAGAAATCAAAATGACAGAAAGCTGCCCATGCATACGAGGAAATAAAATACATTTTAAAGAAATTTTTAAAAAGAAAATGCTCCCCAAATGAAACCATATAGGATAAACAATCTATAGACATACGTAGAAACTGCAATTCACGTGGTATTGGGAAGTAGAATTTAAACATAGAGAGTTCGTACTTTATGGGAGTTCGCCTGGAAATCTATTACGATCGCAGTAAATTCGAGGGACACGTTTTCTGTATATCGTTATACCAAAACGTACTAGAAATTGACCTGGAATAGAAACGTGGCCGCAGCAGTGAAAGCACCGAAACCTAAAAACTATACCAGCAGGGATTAACCGCTACATTTTTAGTCACACTGGATTACATTTATTATTATACGTAAAAGAAATCAGAACATTATGTATCTGTAAAAAAACAACAAGGCTATGCATAGGCTGTATATACACAAACCTCCCTCCTTTTCTGTAAGACCTCGTGGCGCAACGGTAGCGCGTCTGACTCCAGATCAGAAGGTTGCGTGTTCAAATCACGTCGGGGTCATCTGTTTTTTTTCTCTCTGTTTGCAGCTTTTTTGTTGCGCTTCGTTTTATTCTCGAATGTATGGAAATTGAAACGGAACCGTTTATTTTTTATTCGTTAGGAAAACGGCTATTATTAAATGCCAAATAGTATTAAATAATTTCACAAAAATTTAAAATAGTAACCGTGTAGTAGCGATCCAAGTCTAATAAAGCAAGAGACTGATCCGTAAAAGCAGTTGATTAGCCTACTATGACTGTATTTCTGTGAACGGTTTGCACTGTAGGTCATTTGTAAATAGGTTTATAAGTTAAACTAATATGAACTATTACTTAAACGTATTACGTCAGAATTACAGTCTACAGTGTGCGATATTTACACTGTGAGGCTGTGGACCATGGCTCTTTATAAACCTGACAATTTACAGCAAAATGAATTAACGACCGTTATTATCTTACGGAAGCACTAACACTAACGCCGGCTATGCTGCTAGAACCCTAAAAATAAACAGACAACAACCATAGCTCGGTATAATTATTTTCCCTAATTGGAACAATTAGAAAGAGAAGTGTATTAATGCTACTATACGCCTTACCGGCTTTCCATACTGATTCAAGCTAGCAAAAATAATTCCATATGTCTATCTATTGAGATATTTTATTAAAACAAAGATGTAGGACTTTACAATAGAACCTATTGTAAAACATTCTTCAGCAAATATCCAGCTGTGTTAATGTATAAACTAAACTATCTTAAACATTATAGACAGATTAATTTAATCTCTGTCTTGTCTTTCGCTGTTCACAAAAATTATATGGCCAGTGAAATGATTGTAGCCAAATGGCTGATGCTTAAAAAAACTCAACAAAGATTCAGACTGTGCCACAACCTGTAAACTTTCTGCATGGATATGCAGATGTTTTTCCATTGTTGCATAAATAATTGGTGTAACTACAGGTTTGTGAGAAAAATCCTTGCCTACTTGATCATTAATTACTTCATTAAAGAAATATAAACTTAGTTATTTTGGCTCGTTAAAAAGGAATCACCAGGAGGACTTTTCACCAGTTCTCCACCAATTCATTGAA
>JAOVYW010010120.1:0-39867 GCA_025775045.1 Hiodon tergisus
TCGATAGATAGATAGATAGATAGATAGATAGATAGATAGATAGATAGATAGATAGATAGATAGATAGATAGATAGATCGATGCGTTTTTCCGCAAACATGGGCATTGTCGTAAAATATTAAAAAATAAAAGGAATTTATAGAATTTCATAGAATAAACATGGTGAATATATACATTTAGATGGGAAAAATACCTACATCCAACCAACGCCAAGAGATTTCTCAATATTTGTTCTTACGAAATAGCAAAAAACATTTTTTCATACAGATCTCTGAGAAAGTACGCGGAAAAAAATTAAAGCGATAGATTGTCGAGAGTGAACATATACGTTAACGTTTTCATTCGTTTTACTGTGCTGTGGTAAGTAGACACCATGTACAAATTATTACTTAATGGTATTTGTTTAAACCTAGGCACAAATAATTACCGAATTTAAGGTTGAAACCCGCAGAACAGCCTTTTGATTTAAAGCGGCCGTTAACTAAATTCACTGTATAAATGTAGGCTGTCATTTAAAATGATTCCAAATTAAATAAATAAATTAAAACAACGAAACTTTTTCGAAAGCAACTTGATATGTGACAAAATGCTTGGTATCTACGCGCGTGTCGGCATCTGCAGGTTTGTTTTTTTGCAACTGTGTCTGTTTAATCGTCTGCATATGCCAGTTTTACTTCCCTTGACCCAACAGTCCAGGCGAAGTCTCTGCAGGAGGCGCAATGTTCTCCCTGGCTTTGTTAGCTGTACTTCTACTTACAAGTGTTTTGCGTAGCACATAAAATAAGAGCGGAATCTTGGAAATATGGGCAAACCACACGTCCCTCAAATCGGTATGGGCGATCAGAAGCAAGCGTCAGTGGTGGCGCTTGGCAACAAGGGTTCCGCCAAGACTCCCGCTATTCCTTTCACTTTGACACATAGGTATATATGGGCAAATGTTTTTCTTCTTCACATATTTGTTTGTGACGGACAATATAACCATATATATATACATATATATAACTATATTCCCCTTCTAATCGTGGAGCAGACCAAATTAGTATAATAATGATGTTTGTCAGTGTATCCTGTTGATTAAATTTCACCTTGTGTATGACTCGTTTGAGGGTTTTTTTTTTTGAATGGCAGTGCAATCCATGCTGTGTCCACTTCTCTACATAGCGATGGATCTGCCTTCTCACTCTTTGACTTCTTAGCAAGCTACAAGCAATTTCAATTTCCTTTTATGTTAGATTTATTGATTAGATTAGATGTTTTACTCCAATCATACATTTATTCTGATTGCTGGGCATTCAGGGAATTGTTCAGAGTACAGTATTTTAATTATTTTTATCCAATATTAGAAATTGTGCCATTTTTTGCATTAGGCAGGTTTGCTGTGTTTTTGTTTTTCTCACAACGTTTGTAAAGTGATGTTAACCACGGTAATTACCTGAGTAGCATCCATATCCCTTTCCTCTTGCTCTCTTTACCAAACGACTGACTTGCATGTCAATGAATGGCCTTAGTCACCTGAAAGACGTAGTTCAGGATGAATACTAAAAAAGGCCGGCATTAGTCTCATTAGTGAGTCAGATTACATTTCACTGGTTTATTGATGATTCAGAAACGTGTTACACCTCTGTTGACCAGTTAGTCATAAGATTATTCAACAAATGGCAAATTCCAATTTAATTCTGATTTGCGAGAAACTTTCGCACTGTACGAATGATAATGTCTGATGTGGTTTTTCAGGTGGTATCATATTAATGAATATTATCACATACTGGCAGTCTCAGATTCCAGTGGCTCTATTAAATATGATCTTTGATCATTTATGTGCCTGCAAAGTTACTAAATGTTTTATAGCCTTTGAGTTATGAGTCACCATTTTAATTTAGTGGCACATTAGAATAGTAGAATGTACACATGCAGCACTCCCTACTGATCAGGAAGGAAAAGACAGATTTTGATAAATTCAGCCACTGAGGCCAGGTCCTTGTGTACTTTACTTTTAGTGCGTTTACCCTGACTGCAATGTCATTTGCATTGCATTCCTGAGTTTCCCAAGTCGGTGAAATCAAAGATACAGGCTAATTCAGTGTTCCGTCAGTGAGAGATTTTGTCAGCAAAGCCACTTTAAATTGTGCAATTTTTGCCCGGACCAGAGCCCCAGGAGGCAAGCAGGGGAACATTAACGCATATTATACTTATGACCTCCATTAAAACGACCCTATTTCAGGGCTTATGAAAAAATTCACATTGGGCTCTTTTTCATGATATGGATAACTCCTCAGTGAACCCCTCCCACCTCTGCATTGGAGCCTGATGCAGTCAGCACACACAGGCATCTGAATTACAAACACTCAGAGGCCTAAGTGCGCTGTGAGATTCTCACGTGGCCTGCGCACAGTGAGAGGAGCAGGCACTGGCAGACGTCAGAGGGGTGACTGAGCTGTGCGTAACCGCTCCAATCTGACAGAGGAAGCTGAGCTGGAAATGTAGGTGGGGAGACCGAGGCAGCCTCCGAAAATATCTAAGTTCAATACAGCTTGTTTTGTGGGGGTGCAGATAAACTTGGTTGACTATATCACCTCAAAAAGACAGCATCTTTATTGGTATTTAAACACAGATCATGGTTTAATGGAGCAGATATGTAGTAAGAATTTAGAATGTGACATAAAAAAATACATGCGACCTTAATATTTTTATACAAGGTTTTCACTGCCAAATAGAGAGTACAGACATCTAGCTTTGATTGGACAACTTTTAAGTCCTTTCGTCAAACAACACCTCAGGTCAGACTCAACGGAGTGGAATTATGACAAACGCATCAAAAAGGAAACATATTTTCACATTACAGACACAGCCCTTCAAACATTGGGCATAATAACAGTAACTTAGGTAACGGTGCTCCAAGCCTGCTTCTCAGTGGTTCATGGCCCATATCTATTCACTATTGTCAGGAAAATCGACTAGTACAACTGGATTGCTATTAAAACATAGCATTTTGTGATTTCTAGTCATTTCCACTTCATGACAGGTGGAATTGCCGACATAAGCAGCATGACACAAGAGTGAAAACCATTCACAGCATCCTAGAAAACCCACCATAAACGTTTAGCCCACTATGATAACAGAACTGAGACTCCTGGAAATTTGTAGGCTGCAGCATTGAGACAACTGCAACAGATTTATTATTCACATATGAGTCATCGCACCACAAAGCTCACTGCCAGTCCCTGATCCCTACACTGAGCTCTGTGGCGTATACAACATGTGAACTGCAGCTATTACTTGCCACAACTTCCCTCATGGGTTTTTACAAAAAAGCAAAACTATTGGCTTCTTTAAAAATTATCCATGAAATTAGTGCTATAACCAATGCCTTGATTTCTGCTGACATTTTCCTTTCTGCAGATTTCTGGACATTTCCTGCCATTTGGCTGCTGCCCTTGGGGAATTCATGGACATAGCAACTGATGTTTACTTTAGCCAAAACCTGCCTTTGGGGATGCATATACACAAATAAATGCTTATTTTGCCTATTAAACTAAACATCTTCCATGACCTTGTGGAGTTTTATCATAAGCAATACATAGTGAGATGTCTCAAATGAACTTCACATCACATTCTCCATTTACATTTCCTCCTTGTACAATATAATTATACAATTTGGTGTTTCAGGATCCTGCTGCAGACACACATGAATTCATAGGGAATTGGTGGGTGAATCTCAGTGCAAATGCCTAAGGGGCATTTAAAGGATCTCATTAGCATACACATAAATAATTTACCATAGAGACTTAGAACAGGAACATTTTACACAAATGATATAGGATATTAATAAAGTGACCTCAACACAATGGTGACATATTTAGATGAACTTGTGGAGGATGAAAAAGATGTTAAATCTTATTAGATTTTACCAGGAACAAGCTTTGTAAGGATGCAAAGTAAAGGAGGCATGCATGAAAGTTACATAAATCATCATAGATTATGTTATTAAGTTGATTAATGGAAGCTGTCAATCAAGAATCAGTATTACATACAATTATAAATACAATGAACATATATATATGATGGACAAATTAAAAAACCAAATTAATTCATATCCAATTCAAAAAATGTTTTATCACTTATCACTTATGTCGTTTTTATTACCTTTTAATTAACACTGTAAATTTCTTTAACTTGTCTTTAATTCAACTTATGGTGGCTGCTTACCTTTATATTACAGTACAATTTTGGATTTGGATTTTTTGAAGTAGTTGGACTGTTGTTTCTGTTCCTCAAAGCGGAAAGAGTCTCTGAATTACCTGGGCAGAAATGCAGAGTCGTATCACTCAGTTATTGCTGATGCAATTCTTTGTCATCCAGAGTCTCCCTTCACCTCCTGTGATCCTCTGGGAGAATTATATTCATTTTAGCACATCCCAGGATTGGGGGTGAATCACCGAGCAGGTGTGAGCAACCACTATCAAGCTGAGATCAGCCCAACCGAGCCTCCTCACTCCATTAGCTTTGCAAAAGAAAAATTATAATAGGTGCAGCAAACAAATTATAATTTATCTTTAAATAGCGGGTGGTGAGGTCCAGAACTGGAATCTAGCCGATTTCAGGAACAGCAGAATTTCATTTCTTTCCTTCATTTTCATTTATTCTGATTTCTTTTCAATGTTTTGTACCAAGGAGATATAACTAGTAGCTGAAGCCCACCTCAATACTGTTTGTCGATTTGATGAGCATGCTGCCTTGAGAGATCAAAAGCCTTACAGCGACAAACAATACAATTCTACCTAATGTTAACACCCCCTGTTCCTCATGTGGTCCATAAAAAACTTACTCAATACTGAAGCTTATTTGCTCATCGTGCTTTTAAAGTGATGTGATGTTGCTAAAATGATCAATATACAAGTAATTTGTTTGATAGGACTAGACTGGGGGAAACAAAGTTACCAAAATGGATGGTATGGCAATAGAATATGGCCTTCTAGGCTGCACTAAGCTATTTTTTCTCTTTCTCTACTCTCTTTGATTAACCAGTGTTGGGTCAATTAGTCAAATAATCATTAAATTGATTAATGACTAATTATAATGCCATTAATAAATACATTAAATATAAAACATCCAAACTAAGTTCTCAAATAAGCTCACCAAAGAGGAATACGTCATTGGCTCTGATAGCTTCCAGTACCCTCTATGCACTGAGAAGCTGTTAGAGTCATCATACTGAGGAGACATAATTCGGCTCTAACTTGGACTGGCAAAGGTCCAACCTGAAACTTCCCTTGATCTTGACCCAGCTCTGAAAGACAGGTTCATTGGAACTGAGATGTTTTTTTTTTCTTTGTTGTTGTTTGTCAAACTCAAGTTTAAAACATAATAACCAGGAAGGAGGCTGGAGCTATGTTCTAAAGCTGGTTTACCTTTTTAAAGACGTTTGGTGATATTCATTTTTCAAATACAGCTGGTGCTCAGGGAATTATACAATCATGGAGGACTGTCTGGGTGAATATAATAATAATAAGAAAAAAAACACATTTAAGAAACCACTGTAGTTACTGTAGACTATTCTACTATTGCCTGCCTTCAGTATTATAACTAAAGAAGGTTACCAGATATTATAACCCACCAGATGGAATAGATTCAACGATAGATTTAATCCAGTCTCTTCTCAAGTTACTCTGTGATTTGATATCTGTAAAATGCTTTATTTAAGAACTGATATAACCATTTGGACGTTCGAGCCTAATAAGTTTAACTTTTACGCAACATGAGAGGGGTCACGGCGAATACCCTAGCACAAACGACACAATGTGCCGGAATTTATTCATCGTTTTATTGGAGAAATGGACAATGGAAGTTTCATTTTAAAGCTCCAATATTGCATGAGTAGTGTCCATAAAGGAACCAAACCAGAGTTTGTCAATAGTTTGGTCATCCGCCCGATTGGTTTATTTACCGGTGGCTTATTTACATGGAGCTTTCAACTGAGACACTTTCATCACTTTATTCAAACGGACTAAAGGAGAATCGATTGTTGTCTTTTTAAAATGGAGATACTGTTGTTTGCTTCCATTAACCAGGCAAAGTACAATGTGTCACTGTGAAATGGTGCGCTGAGTTGGTAGAGTTGAGTCAGTGTTTGCTCATAGAGGCATCCCCTGTCTAAACGTGTATATAAGGGTTTATAAGCAGCGAAATCCATGTAAACTCTTCAATTTAAAATGCCCATGTATGTATGCACAAAACGGTTTATAACCGGAACAGGAGCAGCAGTAAATTGCTGTACAAGAGCACCCCGAGAGTTGAGGCAAGTGACTTTCCACGGGGCTCGAGCCGCAGCGGAGCTGGAACTTCTTAAGCCTCGTCGATGTTAGGAGTTCCGCGCGCTATCGCGTCTGGAGAGCAGCTGCTTTAGTAAAACAGCTAGGGGCTGTATCCGAACTTACGTGGTCGGTGTATTCCCCACTTTAAATTGATTATATACATGGTGTTTGCATACTCAGTTCAAGTAGCCAGCAGTGAGTGTAAAGTCTCTTATGTATGACTTTAGCTCAACGATTGTGTGTGCTAGTAGTCAATCAGCCTGCGGCGGAGTCACATGCTACAACGTCACGATGTAGTTAGTTACTGTAGTCGTAAGGAATGAAACATCCATTCAAAGCTTCAGAAGTCTCTCGCACAATACCTTACGTGCAGCACGCTATCTTCCAGTTTGAGTCGACCTCGAATGGAGCCGCTCAGTCATGGGTGTACATTGCCTGAACCATGCAATTTCCACCATCAGTAATTTAATTTATTTGCTCCAAAGCTGAAAAGACAACATTAACTCCAGGAGAGGGAAAATATAACTAGCTAAAACAATCACTTAGGTAAATCTTCCAAATGAAACTGTCCTGTTGATGTTCTCCTTCACGACTAACAAGTAAAAGGTAGGTCTGCATGGGCTTGTCGCGTTTACTTCATTTTTATTACTGTTTTTTTGTTTCTCACAAAGTGCTTTTGGCTAAAGTCAACACAAGTAATCAAGTTTGGATCCTACAAACAAGTCTGCTGCTCTGCTCGTTTGAAAGGAAGACGCGTAATTCTATCGGCTGCTTCATTAATAAGATACGGTATTATCTTGATTGAATTTGTGATTAGAAATTACAGGGGGCGGGTAAGGTAGCATTCTCAAGTAATTATTTACATTTTAAACCGTTTTTTTTTAAATAAACTTTTAGAATTTCTTATATATATTGTGGAAAAAATGTATACTTATTAATAGGCTATGGCAATGTTGCTTTTTGTACCTTAAGTATTAACGATGAAACATTTACGACTATGTGTTTTGTTTCCAAATGTATCAATTCAAATATATAGTAGTAAAAGCTAAACGATAGTTCCGTCTATTTAAATTGTACTCATTAAAGTGACATTGATTGACGGGAGAACTACAGAGAAATGCAGTTAACTGTTTGATGAGCCAAGTCAGCAGTAGCCGGCTTCCAAAAAATGGTGCAGATGCTGTATGAACCAAATGATGCATTCGGATTAAACGGGCAAAAGGCAGCAAATAAAAGTTGAATGCCCTCATTAAGTCTTTATTAGAAACTTGATACATTAAGCTTAGGTATACTCCGTGGTGGTAGGGTTCGAGCTATCTCTCAAACTGGTGAAGACGAGGATGGTTTACGAAATAAAAAAGATTGCTTTTCCCAACCCGGGGAAACCCGATAGTATTTATTTATTTATTTATTTATTTATTTATTTATTTATTTAAATGAATAATTTTATGGGTTTAAACAAAATTGTTTCTCTGGTGGTATTGCATTCGGTTATATCTGTAAAAAGTCACTTTAGCATAACCAGTTTTAGTTCTAAAAATATTTTTGTTGTAATTCCCTCATGATGAAGGACCATCAACCGTTTCAGTGAGAATGAAAATGTTCTATAAAAATGTACGATATTGGTGCTACTAAATAGCGTTTGCTACACCTGTTATTTAAATACCCGTACTGTGTATGGTTAATAATGTTTAATTTTACAGTCGATTGCAAATGGTTGTTGGTCTGGTGTTTTTAACCTGTGGTTTAAGGGGTTTTTAGCCTTAGAATAACGACGAGAGATGCGTTATCCATCTGTCAGTCGATCTATTTGTCTACGTGATCCCTCTATCTCCACCCTATCTAATGTCACCCTTCGTGGGATAGATATTTGAAAAAACTTTCCGTGGCCAAATACGCCATCTAGCGTAATTATGTCGAGGAACGGATTTTTTGCTTTGTTATTCAGATTATCGTAAACACAAAGCTACTTGCCGACATTTATCCTGCTGTTTGTTAATTTAGCGTCTTCAATTATTTTTAAACAATTAATTTCTTATTTCGGTATATGCTATTACTAGACATTAATCAGCTCGTTGAAAAGGTTAAAATATTGACACTGTAAACACAGCAGCCTGTCTGCCTCCTTGAGAGTCACGTGTTCAGGTATATGAAAAAAATCTATTTAAGAGAATTGCATTTTCTGTCCTATAGTTTCTATTCATGCTGACAAATTTATATTGTTAAATACCTACTGCTGAGATTGGTGTCATGTCACTCATATTAGTAAAATTTCTATGCAACTCAAGTAACTAGTTTTTATTCGAGTTATTAAGGACGTTTAAGCGTCATTTTACTAAGGTCATTTTACAATCTTTGGAAACGTTTATAAATACCTCAGTATGTTTGCTGCTAAGGTGGTTAATCATTTGAAGAGAAGTAAATTATAAAATGCATTGGTAAGCATAAAAAATTAGACATATGCAGCTCTTGTCAGGATGGTTGCTGGACAGGGAATCACAGCCTCTGCATAGAAGTACCAGACAGAACCCAGTAATATACATTCCATGGGCATTCCTGAGCATAGCGGCCCATTTCAGGTTTAACCACTTTATGGCCAGAGACCCCGACTCAAAGGGTGTATAGGCTAATGTTCTGCGTCCTTTTTGTGACAAAGCGTTGTTTCTTGGTGACTCTGGCGCCCCCTGTGTGATTAACCTCACTGTGTTTATACAAACGATTGCCAAGATAGTTTTCAGTGTTGATACAGTGTCTGGAGTTTGCGAAACGGTTATTGATGTTGCCTAGAATGGATGGCCACTATGCAACTATCTTGTGGAATTAATTGCTCCCATATGGGTGGTTTGCTTTGTCGGTAAAGAATTTTAAAAAGAAGTAACAAGTAATGAATAATTCCAAAGGACCTGGCAACTTTAGTCAGTTTGCTCTGTTTTATATGTTAACACCAGTGCTAGCACAGGTTTACGAATTTCCATGTAGTTTTTTTATTTTTATTTTTATTTTTAATGTTTCTTTTTTTATTTTTCTATGGGATTTGGGAAGACGGATGTGCTTTTACCTCAACATACCAAACATTTTAAAGAAACTTTTTTTGCCACTATCTAGTGTTGGATGTATAGATACTATTTGTACAAACAATGTCCAGACTAGTGGTCTGAAAACTGTCACCACTGAGAGGTGCTCCGAGTGTTTCTGCTACCTTCAAGAAAACAACAGGTTCAATAATATGGATTAGGGGGATTTATGCTTGACTAGACTAGAAGCTAGTCTGCTCAGTAATATGTCCAGTCATCTCACCATTTCATATTTGGCTGGACTACTGGTATTGGTTCTTGACTTCATCAGGGACTGGGAAGAGTGCCTTGAAACTTGAAACAGTGAGTATGGCTATTGGATATCTGTGAACTGTTGTCTTGGAAACAGATTTAGAAACAGCACCAACGTAAGGAAGCAAGTCTGTTTCCATGACAGCAACTCTGGATATCCTATCTGCACTTGGTTATTGTAATCTCTGTGTGTGTGTTTGGGGTCCTTTAAAAAAAAAAAAAAAAAAAAACTAAAATTGGATTTTGTCACTAAGCATTGTTTTGTTTAAACCCATATATGAAAACCAATTTAGTCCTTGTTTGAGTAATTGCTAACATTATTTTCTCTGAAAGAGTTACTGTGTGGATAAAACATTCATTTTTTCACTTTCATTATCCTCAGGTGTAACAGGTGTAATTTCTGTGGGTCCACATGTTTGCCCTGAGTGCACAGATCAAATATTATATATTTTACATGTACAACTCCAGCAGTTATAAATAAATAACTTTTGTTAGATTTGATAATATCAAAATGACCTTTGAGAACATTTGGTAGTGAAGTTTATACCATATAGATTTTGATGGTTAAATTATTGTTAACCCTAAATATAATAAACTATCTGATCCTGTGTGAGCACTGGGTCAATTTTGCCAGGTGTAGCCATGTGCTAGAGCCAATGGGACAAGGTCTAGCTATTAAATTAATTTATCCAAACTCCTGACAAGGAAGAATTCATGTTAAAGATTACTGTTGCGTTAATTAGTCACCTTAGTCACCAGTCGTAAAACTGGTCTTCATCTTCAGTTTGTAATGGGTCACGTGCCATCATGTCTTTTCTAACAAATTAATCGTAAATTTATGGTTACCTGTATTTGAAGCTTTTGCCTAGATAATGGTGTGATAACAGTTTTGGTTTACTGACCTTTAATATTGTTGTAAATAGTGATTAGTGTTGTATAAGACCAGATTGCGTGACTTGTAAAGGAACAGGGAGTTATTTAAAGGTACAGTACACCCAGTAAACCATCAGTTTACCAAAAGAACCTGGTGGCCAATTAGGCAAACAAAACACTGCCCCGTATACTGACTAAATGACCGCCCGGCAACCATTTAAAACGTTGTCTTCTGTTAATATAATTGACTCTACTGGATTAAAGTTATTTTTTGGCAAATGTATCATAGAGGTTTGATTGTTGTGTCTGGGGAAAATGAGTGGCAAACACTGCATGTTGTTAAACCAAACAATTTTATTGCCAAGAGTCAATGAATGCCAGCTGGCCCCAAACATGTTTAAACAAGAAACACAAACCATATTATGTTTTATACCGTGTAGGCCCTTAGTTTGTTCTGAAAGGATGCTATGTGTTTTACAACATCAAGGTACTCAATATGTAAATATTTCCAAAAACTAAATTCCTTATATAGGGGCACCTTTCCAATATATAATCATAAATCATTTATTTTTAAAGATTAAACACCAGTGGTAAGCACATTGCAGCATTGTATGCGATTTGCCATTTAGTTTACCAAAAACATCTACTAGTGAAAAGTGATTTAAAGCTGATGAAGGTTTTCGCTGGTCTGCATTTGAAATGAGTCTTTGTATTTAGTGCAACACAAGCCAGTCGGAATGGGGTTGTTTTTGTCTTTTCACCCCAAAAATAACAGCGAAGTTTCTGTCACCAACGGCATTATCTGGTGAGAGGAGCATTTGAAGTCTCCGTGAAAGCTTTTTCTTTAATCTCGTCTTGTCATGAAGATGCAAATAAAGGCCGCAAGGGAAAAAGCTCCATGTGAGAGAAATCAAATTTAGCAGAGTGTACTAAAGACTGGAGGCCTAACAGCCCAGTTCCGCCTGCCCCTCTGACTACATTATGAAGAGCAAGTGAGCAGCTGTAAGCTCTTGCTCTCCTCATAGTGGCACCTTAATCCCCCTGTTCACCCAGCTCAACAAGTCTACATGCTACGACAGCGACCGGCCTGAGCAGTGTAGGCATTTCAGGACGGATATTCAGAAGGAGCTTAAGCTGGGATGTTCTACACAGGAGCTCAGTGTGGCTGACTGACGTCTCCCTAAACACTGGAGCAATGGACCTGTCATGGGGGAGCACATGAAAAAGAGAAACCACAGGCTAAATATCAAGAGCTGAAAGACAGTGGCCCCTTGACCGTGAATACAGCTGATTCATTATAGGAACTCAGCCCATGCGTGTGTGCTAATATGGTATTAACATTGATTTGCTTCAGTCGTTGTTAGACATTCGCAACATTAATCCCAGTTTGCAGAAACAGATTGGAGCTGGAGATCGGCTGGCCTACACCTTGTAATGGCACAATAGAACAACGTATATTCTGGTTAATCTTTTACCTTCAAAGAGGCACAAACACAAATTAACAACTTTTCTGCAAGATACCAGTCTTGTTATGCAGCTAATGCATGTTTAACAATTATTACTAAACTTTAAATAATTTAATAGAAGCATTTAAGTTATTTTAGAAAAATGCCACTGACACAGTAATTCATATTATTTGGGTTACTTCTGCTGATGGACAAATCCTTGAGAAGTGTACTTCACCACTGCCCATAGACTTGGTAGCTACGGACCACCACTTGCTTATTGTACATCTCACATAATAGAATAAACATTAAATAAATACACAGGGTAGATTAAAGTCAGCCATTGAATTATTTCAAATGTGTGTGTTTTTTTATATGACGTACTAATAAGTACTTGGCCATCTAGCCTCCATCTTAGCTATCGAGCCTCCAGTTAGTTAATTTGTGATGCAGAGAGTGGGCAAGCTAGTACTAGAAACTGTACAAAATAACAGGCTTTCACTAACTAAATTATGCACCAAGCTTCCATAGAAAGTGTATTAGAATCCCATTGAACCTAAAGAATTTTGCCTCCAAAGCCCAAAAGGTCTTTTTGTGTGAATTATTTTGAATCACAAAAGTAATTATATGATTCATCGGTTTGATTTCAGCAGTGTGGAATGCTGCTCGCAGCAAAAGTGTGTCTCTCTCCTGGCAGACACAGGATATTGCTAATTTGGGGGGATAACAATTTTCCCCCTTGAAATGGAGAACCTGATTGCCCTGATGGGAAATGTGTGAAAGGAATGGCATGATTACACGGTACTGAGTAATACTGCGTGTCCCTGTTGCCTCCACCACATGGGACCCCGGGGCAATAATATCAGCCGGCTCATTATATTGCTTTGGTCTTTTAGCTCTGTGCCCCCAATTTATGTGACTGTCCTTGTCATGAACTGTTTGAAGAAATAATTTTTCTGCACTTAAAATTCTGTTTTGAAATGAAGCAGTGGAGAGGTTGTCTTCCTATGCAGGTAACACCACGCCTGGCCAACAGAAGAGGGTTGCCCTGAATAATGTGTCCGTTTAGGAGGTGGTCCCCATGGGATTAGAAAACATTCCCAGCAATATGAATGATTTAATCTGGGTCGAACGGTACATGCACCAGATACAAGATCAAAGAATATATAGAATATATCAGCTTCAAGTCATAGAAAGAACTGAAGTGCATTGAAAAACTGTTTACAATAAATTAGAAACGTTGCCTTTAAAATGTGTGTCCTAAATGTCTCCTAAATGTGTAGATATTGTCGGTTCTATGCAAAATATGTGAAGCCCTGTGTGGATATTTTAGCTGAACAACCCAGATGTTTACGTTGCGATATAAGATTTGACCCACTTATTGTGGTTCTGATGGGTTTTCTGTCCCATGGTCCCATATTTTACAATTTGTTTCACGGTCGCTTTCATCACAGTGAGGAGATTAATGATACTTGTCTCATAAAAAGGCATGTCATTGAGCTGGACTCGGAGCTGGAGTCAGAGCACAGCTCGGCAGCTCATTAATGGGAAAGATGCGATATTCTGAACTGAGACTATGGGAGTCCCAGCTCGCCTATTTATAGATGTAACATCTCCATGGTAGTCTTTGCGGCATCAGGCAAATCGCGACTACAACCCTAGACGCCAATTAAGAATGCTTTTTGAATGGATGTTTTCTTCCCCTGTCTATTTCGGGGTATTCTTATACTTCCTTCACGCTGAAGACATTCTGATGTCCACCTAAGACAAGTGGAGGACAGGAAATAAAAGGCATTCAAAGCCAAACAATCGTGGCTATTTTTAAATGCCTTCTCTGAAAGTGAGCGGCAGTGCGTTGCATGTTTCTGAGATGGACAAAAATACACCGCTGTTAATGAATGACCGTGACTCCTAGGGCTGTGCAAGGTAAGAGGCTGTTTTCCTCGTCTGTGGAAGGTTAAACAAGATGAATGAGCATATTTCTGCGCTGAATAATATTTGTCTCATTCCTTTTAAGCACGTTTGCCAAATATGTGTCAGTAGCTGTACTGTGCCAGAGACAAAACATTCATAGCATAGCAAAGTCTGAATAAAATCTGTTACTGTCTTACCAATTCCAATTTAAAGTTATGTTTTGTTAAAAGCCTCTTCTTTTTATTTATTCTTTTGATTAATAAAATAAAATTGCAATTTATCCTTAAATGAATAAATCAATATACAATTAGCTAGGAAATCATTATTGGGGAACTAATAGATATCTGATTAGTTATTAGTTGTCCTCATTCTTCTTGTTTTCAATCAAAATTGTCACAAATTTTTGCTTTCAGGAAAAAAAAGCTTGCGTATATGAATTCTTGACCTGACTGACCACCTATTCACAAGATAAAAGTAGTCCAAACTGACTTGAGATTCTAATAATTTCATTTTTGTTTAAAAGCCAAAGTTGATATTCGTATATGTTTAATTATGCATTAAAAAAACAGTCTAAGCCTTTCTATATCTGGTATTTTGGATTTTTAAAAATGGTGTCATTGAAAATATCAACCATTTAAATGCTAATTTACACATTTTCTATCCTAGATATCCATTTCAATCTCTTGGGAAATTTGTGTTATATCAGTTAAAACACTGCGTGGAAATGCACGCCACGTTTAAATTGTAACTTGAAGTGTAACATTTGTGGAAATATTCTTATAAATAAAAAGAGGTCATAGTTAAAACTGGTTATGAATCTCATTGCGCTGTACTAACGTGAAAATGTCATTGTCCAAATGGCATGCAATTGAAAAGATGTGACAAATTGTATTTCTCAGGAGATGCCGAGGAACACAATCAAATCTTCTGAAAAAAATCGAAATTAGAAATTAAAGTGAGAATTAAATCATTGAAAAACAATGTAATAATGCTATTTTATAAATTACAAATTTGTACGGAACTGATTTTAAAAGATCTGGAAGTATGAATGCTAAGTAAATTGGACTCAACGTTGTATTTAATGGGTAGTTGTAACAGAAAAAATTGGTCCTTAATTATGGAGTTAAAATACTCAAAATTAGGATCAAATTGTTGAATAAAGACTAAATTAAAGGATTTCCTTCTGACAACAACTGAGTTTTTTGTAGTGACTAAAATAAGGTAATGGTGCACAATGCAACACAGCCAAAACATCTGTGAGTACAAATATAAGATGGAATGGCTATAGAATCAGAAAAATCAGAGCAGTTTGGGTAAAATTGCAATCATTTTGTTATACCGTCATTGGAAGATCCTAATAATGACGCTGATGCAGTATGGGAATGTGAGTTTTTCTGACCAAACTGCATGTTTAAACCGGTGACTGCTCAATAATACAGTTTTTCCAGTATTTTATTGGCATATTATGTCACCTATAACTGTTTCTGCTTAATATAATATAATAATACTAGTAATAATAACGGAATTATGGATAACCACTCTTATATTTAATTACATTTTATGAAAGATTTTTTTTAAAGCCAAAAGTTCACTGATGAAATTCTCATTTCAATGTTCATTCTTTAAAAAGAAGAAGAACTGTGCTGAAAAAAGTCGCTTTCTATCCTTCTACCTTTTTTAATATGTTTATCAATGAAAAATATAGCCTGCAATATTCAAGTCGCCAATTTTTATTTATTTAAATTGCTCTTGCATTAGACAGACTGAAGCCAATGTATACCTTAGGTGGGGCAGAGGCGAGGCAAGAGGTGATGAATTTTAATCATACGGAGAGAGGAGTCAGCTACGTGACACTCAGCGGGTCAGTGGCCTACTTTGAGATGCTGGAGGACAAGAGAGAGGAAGGGGTTTTCCCGAGGGGGAGCACCACACACTTCCTCTAATGACGCCTTAGGTGCTGCCACATTTAGCTTCTTGTGGGGAGGTGACAGACGTGCTGCATAATAACATTCCAAAGGCACCCAGGTTACATTGCTTTTTAAGAAAATAACTGCTTACAGATTTACTGATCTGGCACTCGTGTTTCTGCGTTTGAGGTTGGTGAGGAAGTGCTGAAAAGCGTTCTTGGGTAAATTCCAGACAACGAGCATTACATAGTGATTATTACAAATACAATTTAACATGAAAACACCCATGTCTCTTTTTCCCCTCCTCTCCCCATTCCTCTTTGTCCAGTTCCACCAGGTGAGAAGAGTGATGACCATCCTGTTCCTTACTATGGTTATTTCGTACTTCAGTTGCATGAAAGCCGCCCCCATGAGAGATGCCACTGGGATGCGGGGGCACAGAGCAGAGGGCTACCTGGGAGCCGCGGCCGGCCAGGGCCATGGGACTCTGGAGAGCGGGGGCGGGGCCCAACACAGGGAGCTGCCGTCCTTGACGGACACATTCGAGCAAGTGATCCATGAGCTGCTGGAGGTGGAGGGGGAAGCCAAGCGGGTCAGCAATGGGCCAGGCAGCGAGAGGCAAGTGAACACGATCGCGGAGCCCAGTGACAACGACTCCTTCACGTCGTCACGGGTGATGATCAGCAACCAAGTGCCTTTGGAGCCCCCGCTGCTCTTTCTCTTGGAGGAATACAAAAACTACCTGGACGCCGCCAACATGTCCATGAGGGTCCGGCGGCACTCGGACCCGGCGCGCCGCGGAGAGCTGAGCGTGTGTGACAGTATTAGCCAGTGGGTGACCGCCGTGGACAAAAAGACGGCCATAGACATGTCCGGGCAGACGGTCACGGTTCTGGAGAAAGTCCCGGTGCCTAATGGCCAGCTGAAGCAATACTTTTACGAGACCAAATGCAACCCCATGGGATATACAAAGGACGGCTGCCGGGGAATCGACAAGCGGCACTACAACTCTCAATGTCGGACAACCCAGTCGTATGTGCGCGCACTCACCATGGATAGCAAAAAAAAAGTTGGCTGGCGATTTATAAGAATAGACACTTCCTGTGTATGCACACTGACCATTAAGAGAGGAAGATAGTGAAAGAAATGTATAGATTTTATTGAGAGTTAAAAAGAAAAAGAGAAAATATCTATTTGTATATATACATAACAGGGTAAATTATTCCGTCAAATGAGAAATTTTATGGACTGCATGTAAAAAGACTAAGTTTATACAGTAAAAGTGATACTACAGTCTATTTATTGAACATATTCATGACCTTGTAAACAATTTCAAAAGAATTGAATCAGTCATTTTGCGCACAACTAAAAATTACTATATTACATTCCTCAAGACATTGTGGTTTGTTTACGTTGCCAAGAATTTGAGAAAAAAGGAAATTGAAAGTGAGGAAGAGTTATATATTTTAAAAAAAATTGCATGCTGCTTCAATTGTGAATTGAGAACCTGTCCACTTCGGGGAAAAAAAAAAAAAAAAAGAATACAATTCTGACCAAATCTTTCCGTTTACATTTCAATAGTAAATGGTCTTTCCTCCTTTATCTGTTTACTGCTCTGAACTTCTCAAGGTAATGTTGGAATTACATAATATGTCAAGGTGCTGTTGTCAAAGCTTTGCTGTTTATTTTTTTATCCCCACATTGAGAAGATAAGATATAAAATTTATTCATTGACATATGTTCTGAATTAATATAATTCATTTTGTATGTTGTGAAGTTGTTTGAAATATATTTAAATTGAAATATTTGAAGAAATAAAATGACTATAGGCAACTGAAAACAAAACAAATGTCAATAAAGTTTCAGCTCTCCCTTTCCGGGTATACTTCAGGTTGGCACTGCAGATGGGAGTTATCGATAAGCTCTCCGGCATTTTCTCATCGGTTTATATTCGCACCGCACACACATGTAGTCAGGGAAGTAAACAGTGTCGTCTCAGTTACGCCCCTTCAATGTGCCGTACTATATACAACATGATAATATTATTCTGAAATAAAATCTCTGTTAAATACAACACTGTGACACAGTGGAAAAAATACACACAATACATATCAAAAGATTTTAAACATTATTAGTAAGAACCAGCCATACGAATATACACTGGGTATTCTAAACCAAGCATTCTAAACCTTCCTCTGGTAAGGAAAATTCCTATCACATATTTTTAAGGGGCTGTGTCTGGGAACCGTTGATGAATAATTTAGCCTTAAGGATCATACTTAGTTGCAAACATTAATGGCAAGTGGCAATCACTGAACAAACATTCTGAGGTCAACCAAAATAACTGCTCCCTTAATTAGCATTTTAAATAAAACAGACAAAAGTTATTTAAGTACATTCATTTTACATGTAGATTAGTCAGTTCTCACCTAAGAATACCTGATTTATTTTAAGTGAGTTTTGGAAAAAAAGAAGAAGAAAAAAAAGATTCTACTGGGCATCAAAATAGATACTTTAATAATGGCCTGAGGCTGCTATTTTGTTAAGTCTTTGAGAAAGATATTTGTAAACACATTGAGAAAGGACATTTCTAATGCCTAAAGATACATTTTGTATTGGCTCTTTCTTAACCTCCTGCTCAGAGCAAACATCAGGTGGAAAGTCCGCCCACTCCTGATATAACAACAGGGGCGTTAAAGCTAATGTTAGAATGCATAAAACAAAACACTTTACATTGGTCACTGTAAATGGTTCCCCTTTTACACTCAAGTAATGAAACCACTCAATCCCAGACAGTGGCACAAGGTAAGAGCTGGATTTGTCAAGGCCGCAATACATTTAAAAAACAGGTGAATGGGGAGGGTATTATACATGCAACAATGTGCGTATACAAACACGATGCCCTGAACCAAGAAGCAATCCAGAAAACACCTGGAAAATGACATAATAGTCGCAGAATAAAGCTGATTCATAATGTAAGTGCCGAGGAACTGAGTTGATAACTCAGCAGGTTCTGTACTTTGTAGAAGGTTGGGAGAGTAGCCAATAGTGCACTCTAGGTGTTTCGTTCCTGATTCTTGGTTCTTCCTGCTAGAACTACACTGAAGATGACTTGGATTGGCTACATCGTATCACTTCCATGCTAGGGAGAAGGGAGGGAAAGAGTTAAATGTGGTAAGAAGCTTTCAAAAAAGAGGAGGGAGAGCAAATTAATTCAGTGTCTACTACGGCAAAACTAGAAAACTTTGGCGAGTTGCAAGTGAAGCTAATATAGCCATGAAGGTGACAAGGGCCTGTTCCGCCTCATAAGAGTACACAACCCGACCCAGTGGGGTGGGCATACTAATAGAGAAGCCTTATCAATATTAAATCAGTACCCATTAGAGGCACAATTTACTATGGTAGCATCTGATTATAAATAGTAATAATAATGTGTTGGCATGACCTCAGGTGTAACGCAATATTGAATGACAATGAAAGTGCCCAGAATTTAAAAATGGCAAGATCATATCCAAGCCACTGTCAATGTAAAGAGAAAGTAATACAGCTGTGGTTTGGATTTACATACCGTTAGATAGTATCTTTTTCTCCTAACAAGTGAAGTGGTTGTATTCGAGGAACTGTGCACTACTGGCACTCAAGCAATTTTATTCATGTTCCTCAAGAACAGAGGAGTCTGCCAGGGTCGTACGAGGGGATCAGGAGTTCAGTCAGGTGCCTTTTATAGGTGTAGTCAAAACTGCTCTAGTGTTTTGATTGAGGATTATGGCACCAGCCCTGTTGAAAACAGGTGTGGGTGTGTATTCTCTACCTTTTATTTACCAGTCATGTCAGAGTTTGGCTATGTTTCCTCCGTGGAAGGGCCACTATGTAGATGTTTTTATTTTAGCTATAGAAAAAGTTTTTCTTAAGGTTTCGATATCACAAAAGCACGCCGATGTAACAATTTGAATTCTATGAGTACAGTAAACTACGTTACACAACGCCATCATGGTTTCTGTCAAGACTTAATTCTCTGAAGCACAGCCCAGCAGCACAATGCCTGATGGTTGTGTCTGCGCTCACATTGCCATGGTCAGTTCTTTCCATTAGTATACCATAAACGCACTACTCTGGAATAGGCAATAGGGTCACTCAATAATGCAGTACAAATTATTATAACTATTCCTATACTGCCTTTTTAATATTCAACGAACTTTCTTGTTCTAGCACTTAATGTCACTGAATGCCAAAACAGAAACAATGCAGAGTTAAAGGCCTCCCCTGTGCGGCGAATAAGGTGCACTCTATTGATTGAGCCTGAAATATTTTGTAGTAACATATTGGTTTAGATTAGAGAGAAGTTTCTTAACACAAGGATACTTTAATCCACACAGTTTATATTGTGGGCTAATTTACACATAATCTAAGGGTCTTGTAGGCATGCATGCCGATAAAGACGGCTAGATAATGTTTTGAATGTACCATCACAGCAGTGGAGAGGGAACCTTTAAAATCTGAGCCGTGGATCCGTTCTGTATCGTGATATTTTCCAGGCTGAAATCATTAGTGCAGATCGGAGCAAATTGCAAGCGAAACGTCTGGGGTTTACCATTAGCAGATGAAGCCATTCAGCATTACCTTGTTAAGTGGTCATGTGCATTTAATTTAACAATAAAACAAAGGTTCCAGGCTGAGATGAAGACTGCAGATATGCAAGAAAATTGTATTGCATCATTTGTACATCACTTTATTTTTTTTGCTTTAAACTTACTCGATGTACTCAGTGTTAACAAAACATACACAGCATTATCCTCTTGATTAATCACTACAAAGAACAAAACAAACACAGCAAGTGAAGGAAATCCGAAGTGACAAATCACCTCTCTGCCCTCAGTATAAAAGCTGTCCTAGTCTCAAAACTGCTCCTTGTACAAAAACATGTCCTAAATTCCTTACATGTCTTATTCCTTATGACTTCTTTACTTTGACCTGCATGAAAGAAGACAGCCACTCGTCTGTACACTCATTAGCACATGTATTTGCTTAACCCTTACACAGGTAACAAAGGTAAATACCATACTTTTCCAATAAAAAAAATCAAGAAAGTTCTGCTGGAAAGCAAGTGCAGAAAGCAAGGGTCAACTAAAGTATGATAACTGATAAGCGGCACACAGTGAAAAGCAATAGGCTAAATAATGTCCAGAGTTGCATGACTGTACAAGATGTGACTTCAAATGATTAAAATTGTTTAGATCGTCCATACACCTCAAAATAGAACTGTAGATCAGTCTTGAAATAATACAAGAGATTATGGTGATTTGTTTTGAGTGTTATTGTATTTTTTTTCCAACTGGAAGTGTTTAGCACCCCAGGGTACACTGTGCAGCTGTCACAGTGTGTAAAAGTAAACCAGAAATGTTCTTTCTCTCACAGTTTTTCTGTGCCTTTACGGATTTTGCCATGGACTGCATTTCTAAATCGAAATCAGCTCTTTTGGAGCAAGCACATAATACTTAATTTATTTTATTTAAACAGAACAGATAATAATAAAATCCGACTGGGTTTCTCACCTGACTTAAATTTTAAATAAAAAACAGTTATATTTTCTAAAATGGCGTGGATTTAGCAAATATTCTTCCCCCCGGTGTTATTGTACCTTTGGTTTCATTATCATGAACCATTTAATAAATGAATAATTTGCCTTTAGGCTATTTATTATCAATTTACATTTAAGTTACTATGAATTCAAATTGCCTCTGAAAAAACTAGAATAAGATTGTTTAAAGTCTATAAATGTGAGGCTGTAATAAATTACATACATTTTTAATAACTACATTAAGAAATCAGCGGGCTTATTAGACTACATTAGAAAAATATTTATGAAATATAATAACATTTTGAAGAATTGATTGCTTTGATAATAGTTTATCTTTAGTTGCTCACCTGACACCCTCCCATGCAATTCAAGTTGCGCACCTCACAATACAAAAAAGACCTGTCAGTTCAGCTTCACATCAACATATATGTTCTTACTACGGTCAATTAAATAAAGATACATATGTTATATAATTATTATGTTATACTTATACACTATATGGACAAAGGTATTGGGACACCTACAGGAGCTTTTATGACATCCCATTCTAAATCCATAGGCATTAATATTGAGTCCCCCCTTTGCAGCTATAACAGCTTCCACTCTTCTGGGAAGGCTTTCTACAAAATTAGTGCCGTGTGTCTGTTGGAATTTTTGCCCATTCTTCCAGAAGAGCATTTGTGAGGTCAGACACTGATGTTGGATGTGAGGGCCTGGCTCGCAATCTCCATTCTAGTTCATCCCAAAGGTGTAAGATAGGGTTGAGGTCTGGGCTCTGTGCGGGTCAGTCAAGTTCTTCCATACCAATGTCATCTAGCCATGCCTTTATGGACCTTGCTTTGTGCACTGGGGCACAGTCATTCTGGAACAGAAAAGGGGCTTCCCCAAACTTTTTTCACAAAGTTGGAAGCATAGAATTTTCCAAAATGTCTTGGTAAGCTGAGGCATTAACATTTCCCTTCAGTGAAACTCAAGGGCCTAGGCCAACCCCAGAAAAACAACCCCATAGCATTATCCCTCCTCCACCAAACTTTACAGTTGGAACAATGCAGTCAGGCAGGAAACATTCTCCTGGTATTCGCCAAACCCAGACTCGTCCATCAGACTGCCAGATAGAGAAGCGTGATTCGTCACTCCACAGAACACATTTCCACTGCTCCAGAGTCCGGTGATGGCGTGCTTTACACCACTCAATTCGACGCTTGGCATTGTGCTTAGTGATGTAAAGGCTTGCATACAGCTGCTCGACCACAGAAGCTCCCGGCATACAGTTTTTGTGCTGATGTTAATGCCAGAAGAGGTTTGGAACTCTGCAGTTATTGAGTCAGCAGAGCGTTGCCGACTTTTACGCACTATGTGCCTCAGCACTCGGCGAGCCCGCTCTGTAACGTGGTCTGCCACTTCGTGGCTGAGCTGCTGTTGTTCCTAAACGCTTCCACTTTGCAATAATACCACTTACAGTTGATTGTGGAATTTCTTTGAGGGAAGAAATTTCACGAACTGACTTGTTGCAATGGTTGCATCCTATTACAGTACCACGCTCGAATTCAGTGAGCTCTTTAGAATGACCCCATCTTTCACAAATGTTTGTAAAGGCAGACTGCATGGCTAGGTGCTTGATTTTATACACCTGTGGCAATGGGGCTGAAGGAAACACCTGAATTAAATGATTAAGAGGTGTGTCCCAATACTTTTGTCCATATAGTGATTACTACATATTAAGAAGTATCAATGTTTTATTTATTTATTTAGACTTAAAACATGTATGGGAGTGGATAAGAATGAGTAAGAAAATAAAATTAAAATGAATACCCACACAAAATGCTTCTGTCTATTGCTTATGCTTCTGTCTGAAATAGGAATTGGCATAAATTAGACATAAACAGGCACAAACAATTTATTTCAAACTTATAGTACTTAAATTATGTCACGTTCAAACTGAAGATGCCTGGATTAAATTGCATGAATACAAAATGCCCACTTTGCGTCCCCAAAATTTGCTTCTCGCAAATCAAAAGCAATACACTTTTTAATTTATCGCTATTTTGTAAGTGTTTTATTGGGGAAAGATGTCTTCGGACACAATTCAGAGAGATATTTTTAAATTAACAACAAATAAACAAACAAACAAAATTGATCGCCCTCTCAGCACTCCGACCAGTAGAGGGCAGTGCCTTGAATCCATGCAGACATCACCACCAGCTCATAAGAAAGGCACGTAACAAAAAATGTCTTTGGTGTAACAGGGAGGCTTTTAATGTAGAAACACCAGGATTTAACAAGAGAACATTTCTTGAAAAGAAACAATCGACGTCAGGCTTAAAATGGCTTCGCTAGGTGAACCCGTCAGACTTGAAAGAGGTAAACACTGAGGGATTTTATGATCTTCTACATCTAAAAGTGTAGTTTATTTAGCTGGTGGCTTCCTTTATTTATTCGATCGATCTAGACTGCTAGAACCACTAATCTCACTGTTTGGTTGAAGAAAACCGGCAGCTGGTCACTGGAAGCTAACTACATTAAGATTGTATTTATACTTTTTGGTTAAGAATGCCATTATTTCTTATTGCCATTGCTGTTGAAATATGCCATATGTTAGCTTCCTAGGACTGTATACCGCTAAACCAGCTCCGAGAATGTGTCTGAAAATAAAGTCTTGTTAGCTACTGTCAGCGGTTTTGTTTCTGAGGTTTTTTTAATTTTTTATTCAGGCTTTTGTGTTACAAAAAAAAATTTTTTTTAATCTACTGTGGAATGTGAATTTGAATTTGTTTTCACTGCATTTGTCAAATTGGATTTAATCCTTACCGAACAATGCTCGATTATCAGTTTCACTTTTTGAATAGAACTCCGGGTTATTTATTACCAGAGACTGGAGGATTTAATAAATCAAATGAATTCCGAACCCACCTCTTCTGCTGTGGTAGGGATTAGCTCGCTGTAATTTTCTTTACGTTGTAGCCTACTGACTGATGGTTTCTAAAGTTAATCTTCTCGGATGGATGGAGGCGGTGTCGGATTCTTTCACTTCATCGTGGTGACAGCATTTGTAACGGGTCTTGAATTAAGTCTGTTTACATGTTTATTCTGCAGTAAATCTGCTGTGTTACCAGTAGACCTGGGTCAAATACATACTATTTAAAGTATTTTCTAGCACCTCTCATTAATGTTAAAATATTTTTAATGTTTTGGGATTTGGTGATAATCAGCAGTTTAAATATTTCCTGAATTTTAATACAACAGTTTTGTCCCTTAAAGACGAATTAGATAACAGGATGGCATATTTATATGTGGACCAATGAACCCTCAGTTGTACAAAAACATTTTCTATTCCATAATTTTAAACTTGTCACATTGAAATAGTCTTTTCAACGTAAATTCTTAGTATATTTAAATATTATGACCCATTCTATTAGAAATCGGGAATTGTTTTTCAGATATCTCCCGGGCCATTGAGCTGCTGGACAAACTACAGAGGACTGGGGAAGTACCCCCCCAGAAACTGCAGGCGCTGCAGAGGGTGCTTCAGAGCGAGTTCTGCAATGCTGTACGAGAGGTGAGAGGCCCTGGAATGGCATAGCCTAGTCAAGCAGCTGGGCAATGCTGCAATGTCTAAAGCATGGAACAAACCGCCCTGGAAAATGGAAGATGGGTTTAAAAAAAAAAACTTTTTCCCTTTTGGCAGCACATGTGAGAATGGCGACCGAGGCAGCCTCCTTGAATGGAGTGACACATTGTGACTGCAGTAAGGGGTGCAGACACCTATGTAGGAATCTTCGTTATCACAAGATACCGAGGTTTACATTATTTGGAGCTTGTAATTTTATAAAATGAAAATTTTCAACAGGGGGTGAATGTCTTTCCAAAATTTTCTCATTGCCACCTGTCTCCCTGTTGGGAAGACAACGCGGGGCTAGCAGATTTGAGGCTGCATGACGGGTGATTTTTATGCACCACTGAGTGGGTTTTGCTTTGCCTGGCCAATGGAAGTCTTGTATCTCGTGTATCTCTTGGAAATGTTCCACCACCATAAGGGTTTAATGTTGCTGCAGTGGAGAAAATCGTTTGCTTGTGTAGTTGTCATCGTTGCACTTAAAGATGATGTGACATTCCCCACTCTGCGGTGACCTCTTTTAAAAAAACATTTTTAAAATTATGTTTAGGTTAATTCCAGTTGTCGTATGTATTTAGTTAGTGTTTTCTCAGAATATACGTGTGTGCTGAGCTGCTAGCAAAGTGTCTCATGCATTAGTTGGTTTACTTTTTTATATATAGCTCCTTTTAGAGCAAAAATAGGCCTAAGTGGAGAATAAGGATTCTTTCCATAACAGACCAGGTTAAGTAGAGTAGTCTACTGGCAGTGTTAGCACTGTTTTTTTGTTGTCACTAACATCATGCGTAGCTCTGCGGAACTGATGCCCAGATGTGGCAAATCTGCAAGCTCTATGCAAAAGGTGCACAGTAGTGAGTAGTGTTTTTACTCACAACACTTTAAAGTAAGTATCTACCTGTCTTATATTTGCAACCATAAACCCAGTAGTGGAGAAACCCATACAATTGTTATTTTGTTCTACTCAGAAAATGGTTCTTCTATGAAACGGCTGAAAGACATTTTAGAGTCGCTAAAATGCCTATCAGGCCATATGGGATGACCAGCTTCTTGTTGGCACCTTTTCTCTTATTCTATTTCACCTATTCTTATTCTATGTTGAAATAAAGTCAACAAAAACAGACAGACAAGGCCATAGGATTTCACTCATTGTTTGGCAATTTCATGCTTTCCTTATCCATTGGGACCACTAAACAACTATTGCTGTTGTACCCTTGAGTTTGTGGCAAGGGACGATGGGAGGGGTTAAGTGCACTCGACAAGTTGGTTGCAGCATGCATCAGCACGCATGATGTTTGCAGTCATAGTGACTATTTAATTACGTTTGTTTGATAGCTTTCTTTTAAAGAGAATCGGATGTTCTAGAATATCGAAGGTCTGCCTGTTTGCTATACAGTTCTATAGAAAAAAATTGTTCTCTCTTGTTGTTATGCTATTGTAATCCCTGCCATTGTGTGTAAGTATGTAGATATCCTAAAAACGTCTCTTTCTTAGGTATATGAACACGTTTATGAAACAGTGGACATCAACAGCAGTCCGGAGGTCAGGGCCAATGCCACAGCCAAGGTGAGCAAATTGCACCTTCCTTCCCCTTCTTTTCTGTATTTTATTCAGGTCTGTTGTCATACTTTCTACCCCTCCTTCAGCTGAACAAAATAAACAGTGTTATCAGTCTAACAGAAAACTTTGCAATGTCTTATTCCGCTCTGCCTTTCTCTTCCTGTTAAGCTCTCACGGTGTTTGTGTCTGACCGCTCGGTGAACCACATGAGTTGTTCTTTTCTCGTCGTATTTAAAAAAAAAATTATATATATATATATATATATATTTGAGCAGAGAGAGTACTTGTTGGCCAGCATTACAAAAAGGGGAAAAAAGCATGTTAAGTTTTTGCGGTCACATGACGTATACCACTAAAACCCTCAGCAGTTTTGCGACATATAAAATCCTCAAACTTCTGTTATCATTCATGTACTTAAGAGGAGCATGGGTTGTGGTTGGAGATGTGGTCATTTTTTCCACAGGGGGCCAGTGGTTTTTCAGCTTTCGTCTATATTTGCCCCTCCCCCATTCTTGAGCCCATGTTGCTCTATTGCTGATTATGATGATGGTCCTGTGGCCTAGAAGGTAGTATTTGAAGTAGTCGTTCTGAAGGCCAAATTTGCTACACTCTGTGCTATTCAAATACTTCAGATTATTTGAGCAAATAACTCTGTTTTGTCGTGTTTCGGTAAACAAGATTACATCTGTTGGCTTGCAGTTAACTCCGGTTTGCTCCAGCCAAGGCAAGAGCAGCCGCGCATCCCTCTCTGTATTAAACATTAAGGTGATGTGTAATTTATTATTTAGTGATAGAACAGACTATGCCCTGATATTTTTCATTCACATCAATGTCACCGGCCCAGTTATAGGAAAACATTGTCTCCTCGCGTTGCTTGTGAATAGTTTTCAGCCAAATAGTGACTTGGTTGCTGCCGTTTTATCTTGGTATATATACAGTACAGAATGGGCTATTTTCAATATTCTGCAAAAATTTTCTTCACCAGTATGAATAATTTGTTTCGTTAAACTCAATTGTGATGATTAGTATTTAGCATTACAGCATACAATTCAGTACAAGAACATAAAAACAAGTCGTATATTGTCCCCACATGCACGCCGATGCAGTAAAATCGACGGACGTGGCCTGTGTCTAAGCGTACTCAAAAAACTGTTCTATCCAGCATTGCACACAAGCTGACGTCATAAATGTCATCAGTTTTACAGAAAAACGTGGTTTTACAAGTGGCAGAGATCAAGTCTTGATGTCCTTACGGATCCATTTGGTGTAATAATAATTTGAGTTTGGCATTGGCCTCATCGAGACCAGAAACTACATTGGGCTACAAAGACATTCCCTATGCTGATGCGTCACCAACCCAGAACAAGAGGCTTGAATCCAACTCCCTTGCACAATGGTTAATGGAAGCTCTCCACGGGTTAATTAGCTGAATGACAATATTGACGTCAGCGGAATGTTACACTAAATCGCAATGGCTTGTACACAAACACTGAAAAACGTTAAGATGAAATACTTTAAAAAGTACATAAAGTCAATGTCTTACTGAATTTTATGGTAATGGGTGAGGACTAGTCAACATCTTGTTTATAACTCTGTCTTTCTTTTCTCAGTGAATTTCTGAGCCCTCCCTTTTAACATGTGAATTTTCATTTTCTTAATACTGACAGGAATTTTGAGTTTAAAAAAAAAAAATGTATGTTTTCTTTTTCTGTATTTACTAGCAATACTCTGTCCCGCCATGCTTCCACATTCTTTAAACCAGTTTTACATCTTCAAATATAATGTGGTGGCTGAGATTACAGGTCCAGTTTTATGATTGTTGGAAATCATTGCCCTCACTTGTCCCGTTATGCTAGAGTAAGGAATTGCGGTGAGTGGCCTGAACACAAAATACTTGACATTGTTGCCGGAGTGTTTTCTTATGGGTGTATATGTAATCACTGACCCCGGTTTCGTTACCAAACGGCTGTCCTCCCCCTCCCCCTCTCCAGGCCACAGTGGCGGCATTCGCAGCCAGCGAGGGACACTCCCATCCGCGTGTCGTGGAGCTGCCCAAAACAGAAGAGGGCCTGGGCTTCAACATCATGGGAGGGAAGGAGCAAAACTCGCCCATCTACATCTCGCGCATCATTCCCGGAGGAGTCGCAGACCGTCACGGCGGGCTGAAGAGGGGGGACCAACTACTGTCCGTCAACGGGGCCGTGAGTGTTGACGGCTGATCTCTGGCAGGACGCTGGGCACCACCCGACGCGGGCTCTGCACATTACGCTGAAGTGCAGGCGCACAGTACAGACAAAATGTTGCCAATCGGTCCAGCGTGTAATAACTGGCCCTCCTAGTAACACGTTTCCGCAGGAATGACTTCCTTAAGTAATATGCCTTGGAGTGCTTTGATTCTGTATGGGACACTTCTAAGTCATTTTTGTTCAGTTTAAAATATTCCACATATACTTTTAAAAAGGCAGAATTTATCCATTTTTAAGTATTTAATTACAGAATTACCGTTAACAGATATATAAATGATGGTGTCAATTTTGTATTTCACTGCTACTGCGTGAACGACAACAAAGGTTGTGCAAAGTTTTAGGATTAAATCATTTTTAATATAAACATGATGTTAAGGCTGGTTGGCACGCTCAGTTTCTCTCTCCCTCTCTCCCGTCGCACAGAGTGTGGAAGGTGAACACCACGAGAAGGCCGTGGAGCTTCTCAAGGCTGCCCAGGGCACGGTCAAGCTGGTGGTGAGGTACACCCCGAAAGTCCTGGAAGAAATGGAGTCTCGGTTTGAGAAGATGCGGTCTGCCAAACGTCGACAACAGAACAGCTACCCCCAGTAGTACTCTCCTTTCCGAATGCTGCGTCTCCTGGCATTTCTCCGCTTACTGTCTCTCCCACCCTCCTGACTCCCCCTGTTCTTCATGTCTTGCCATTGACTTGTCCCAATCACATCCCTATACCGTGTCTTTTACTTGCACAAACTGAGCGAGACGCATGAAAGAAGGAGATATTTTCTACTGCATACAGTCACTTACTTTTTTGATATGCACATTATGAATGTCAGATGACAATGTTTGTTCTTTGAGGCTATGGCTTTGGTAGAGCTTTGATGAACACTTTGGGGATAATCCCTCTGAAACACTATGGATACATTGCGTTGGTATTTTTAATTGAATATGAGTGACATTACTGACACAGTAGTGGGGGTGGTTTATCAACTATAATGATTCATCCTGCCCTGAAACTTTATTAAGGACAAAGAAATTGACAAAGCTCTACACAATGCTAGCCCGATGAAGATTGTTCTGTAGGAAATAGGAAAATGGTTCACCTCGCATACTTGGCAATCTGCATGAATGATCACAATTTTGATAATTACAATTTCACTAAATTAAGAATAGTGTTGTCGGCTCTTCGTTAGGTGCGTTTTTTTGTTTTTAACGTTGGCAATTATTTTTAGGTACGTGTTGGGCTAGGCGAGATAGGCTTACAGAGTTTTCATTCTAATTGTGCTTTGTGCTTCCTATACGTTTTGGTATTGTTTTTAGATGCTTCTCTTTGGTGTTGGTGTGTGCTTCTGTGTAAGCATGTATGTGTGTCTGTTTTTCTCTCCAAATGCATGGTCCTTTGCAGCAAAGTGATACAGTAGAAAGACAAACAAGCATACATTGTTTGAGCAAATACTCAGAATTAAGATGACAAATCTGTTTTTCAGACAGCAGCTCTGACATTGTGATCTTACTTGTATACTTCTACAAGCCAAAGGACAATACTATGGGGCCCATATTGTTCTGTGGTGTTTATTCTCAAGGAAGTGTTTTAGAATTTTTTTTTTTTTTTTTGGGAAATCAGACTTTTTTCAAATACTGTTTATAGCTTTATGAACGCAGTTATTCAGTCCTCATAGTTGTTTTTGAAATCTTCTAAAAAAAACAAAACCTTTTTTAATATTCTTACTCGTACTCTAAATATTTTTTACGCTTTTAATTAGATGTAGTTCCTGCAGAGATATTAACTATAGAATTCCGAAACTGAAAAATATGGGTGCTGGTGAAAATGGATAGTAAAAATCTCTAGGGCACGTTATCTCCCGACGTAGAACAAGATTTGAATGATACAGATATATTTCAATGCCCATGATCTGCTTGAAAAAATATATAATTCATTGAGCTCAGACCAGAAATTGTTAATGATCAACAAGAGCATTTAGAGAAAATGTAACTCATGATTCAAATTGAAAGAGGTAATTAAGAAACTAATAAAAGACAAATACACGACCTGTGAAAAAGCGTCCATGGGAAGGTGAAAGGATCGCTGTGTTACCAGTCCTCTTAATTAGCAGGTTGCATGATCCAAAGTGCTGTTGACCTCTGAAATCAAAACTTTGGCGACCCGCTAATCACACTTTACACAACCGTATTTAATGGCTTTTTCTTTTTATGTGTAGATTTTTTTTTTCTTCTTTTTTGTGTGAGTTGCGGGCTGTCAAATTTTTGCTTTGCTCCCAGCCTTAATTCAAATCGCTTCAGCAGACAGCTGTCTTTGTATATCAGTAAATATAAGGTTGTGACCTATGTTTTTGCATTGGATACACCTCTGGATCTGACGAGGTGATGCAGGATGTCTACTATTAATATGGTTGGGCTGATGTTTTGACACTGCCCATCCTGAGTCAGTGCAGTGCATGATGACCAGTAAAAATAAATTCACAATACTTACTGTATGTAGAGTACAGCATTTACTGTTTAACTTAAATGCTTTACATTAATAATTGCAGATTGGTCTCTTCTTTAAAAGCTTACCTCAAATTATTAAATTTCCTCAAAGAGATCAAGACAAACAACCCATAAAGCTGTAACAAACTTGGTGCATTAATATTTGCACAGAAACACCGTGTGTTCATCTCTAATAATTTATGTAAGGTTAGCTAAGTCACTGGTTTAGTATAAAAGCCGCTGAGCATGTTGCAGAGTTGATTGTGCATTGTTTGTCTGGTTAATGACAGTCTTCTACAGCAGCGACAAAAAGTGCTTGAAAACGTGTAATGTCACCAGCTTTGAATCATCCCAGTTACAGGCGGCTTTTTCAACATTTGTTCGCATGAGTAAGATTTCCTTGTGTTTCGTTTTAAATTGAAAGATCTGTTGTCTCATTTATTTAACCTTTTCAGTGGAAATTATTCAGAAGTTTTACCCAATAAATATTCAGGGCTGTAATTTTATGTATATTCAACAGCAACCGAAGGATGGCTGGTTCTATTTTCCCATTAACGAATATAAACTTTGTGTCTAATCACCTGGAGTTTTTTAAACTTTAGCCATTATCCATTATACCACTGTAAATGATTTTACTATTGTTCACTCTAGGTTGGCGGGGTTTTTTTCTTCTTGAGTAGGTCCCTTTAGAGCCCTAAAATTAGCCCCTTAAATGCACCATAAATGGTCTTCTCCCTAAAAGGTTATGATTGTAATTTATGAATTACTGTATGTTATAGCTTGTGGCCCTCTGGTATCATTTCCTCTATTATTCATTTAAACTGTTCAAAAGTGGGTTTTATGCTCATACAGTCACAGTTTTATTTTTACAACAGGATAATTTTTCAAATGCGTATGCTAACCGTTTGGTGCAGAATTAAAAAAAAAAAAAAAAATTGTTGTCAGACGTCAAATCAATATGTAGCTTTCCTAGCTTTTGTAATCTACCTAGCTGTGTCAAACTCATGGTCCAAATGGTTTTTATGAATCCGTTCTCTATACACACTGCCTTGATAAATCCTTTGCTTTCAACTAAACTCCAGTCTGGCCTGTGGTTAGTCTTTTACTGACATTGCTTAAAACAACTTAGCCCTTAAGTGAACAATCCTATGCAAGCAATATTACTTGATTGTATACATTTAGTTTCTCAATTTCGATTCTCAATTGGAGGTATTTGCTCCTTATTTTTTTGTGTAGTAAAAAATGTGTAATAATTGTCATATCTCGGTCCCCGACAAAATCACATGTAAATTGAAGCAAAGCTGTGTTTTTGCTCAGAATATTGGTCTAGCCAGAAATGCCTGTGTAAATTTTACTGCTGATAATTAAGGAACTGAATACCTTGACCTTTCTGCATTTAAGATCTGTCCCGTAAATATTTGATTATGCTTGTTTTAAAAGCGCTTACAGTTTGGTTCTGTAGAAAGATCTTTACAATGAATCCCTGTTTGAAAAGGAAGCGCAAAAAAACCCGTATTTTGCGAATGCAAACTTTTTCACGCTGTGTATGTGAAGTTGTCTGGTGTTTTGTTTTTTTGGAGATCAGACGTATTCTTTCCCCTTAGAAGCGCGGGTCTGGGTGTTTTCAGGTCCGGAAAAAAAGAGCAATAAGAGTTCTGAATGTCACTGTAGCCGGATCTCTCTGCCCTATTCTTTCCAAACGTTTCCCAAAAATTGTTGCTACAAACTATTTTTATATCACAATCTTTTGTTTTGATATTGTTCTCTTTTTTGATAAAGTTTTCATGAGAAATTTCGAAAAGGTATTTGTATTCCTTTTTGATTGTTTCCCCGTTTCGAGTACCAAGACCAAACTTAAAACACCCCGACAATAATTTATTTTGGACTGTTACTTAAGAGAAAATGTTTTGAATTCCTTCCTCCTTGTCCTTGTGTAATTTGATGTGGATGTTTAAAATTTAAAAAATTTAAAAATTGGATGATGCACAATAAAGAATCCAATAGGTAATATGTGGGTTTTTTTTCTTTTCTTTTTTTTTTCCCGAACTTGTTTATAATGCACTCATATTAATATTTTATCTCATGCAATACATTTGAAATATGTATAATTTAAAGATATTTATTAAAGTCAGTAGTGGGATCTGTAAAGAAAGAATGGAAGCAAGATTATAACGGGGCGTAAAAGGTAAGGCGTTCATGATTGGTTTTCTATACTCTGTTTGCCAACATAGAATTAACAATGTTCTTTGATCATTTTTGGACTTCAAGAGACATATTTGCTCTTCAATTTTACTTCTCTCAAACTTAGCTGCGGGATATCAATATGGACATGCGTTTTTAGTACTTAGTATGCAATACTAGACCGTACTTGTAGACCGTTATAGTTTTTGAGGTTACTTTTTCCATGTGTCAGACACTAGAAGTCAATATTTTGGCTAAATATAATGTATAGATGCAACTGCTCCAAGATGAAAGCATTCCCTCTTTGACAGACTTTCGACTTTTTTCCCCTGAAATTCAGTGCCTCACCAGCCAGCCCAGTATAGTTATTATTTTACAAAAGTAGTTATTATATACTGGGTCTTTGACGATGATTTGGTAGTTAATTGCCTGTGGATAATTAACTGCAGACCAAATCAAGCCTCTATCGCACACGCAGAAATGAAATTTGCAATAAATTGCAATTTTTATTGCAACTATTTCATCCCAGTACCAAATCTACGTGAAGGGGGCCATCACAGGTTTCTCTTGTTTTGAAAGCACACATAGAAGGGCACAAGACGGCTGCAGTCAACCAATTATAGCTGACATTTCTGATTTTCCGATACTAATCCTGGCTCATGTATGAAAATTATTTTACTATATACTAATTATTGGTAGTCATATTTCTCTCACTGGCATTCACACGTGGAAAAGTAAGCAGTAATGATATGACAATAACATTTATTTAATGGTCAGAGATGTGTTTATGCACAGCCAGGCTAAAACTGTGTGTCATTATCAAATGTCACCAACATGTGGCGCTGCTTCTCCATTATCACTGTCATTTCCTCCCTATTAATCCATCCCCAGAGCAAATATAAGGCTTAAACCATCTTTAAAATGAAAAGAAACTGCCTTTTTATAAGTAAAAATACTAACAGAAAGTCGGTATTTAATAATAGTTTGATGGATGTGAAGAAGATTTTCATGGAAAACAAAATTACTTCATTACTAAGAAAGTTTTTGTGTTTTTTTTTTTTTTACCTGGAGTATTTAAATTTATTTTTAAGCCTAGAGTGTTAAGTGTTAGCATGGGTGGTGACAGTGAATTATGAGGTTATTCTGCCTTGAATATCTTTTTCTCATTCAATTTATTTTTGCATTGCATTGTTCATACAAGAAAAGGAATCATGACCATGTGTGACCATGAATACATAATAATCAATGTTAATAAAACTGGAAAAAATCTATTCTGGCTGTTTATTTCTATCTGGATTTTGGCCTGTGATTTGGAAATATTTACAATAGAATGTTGACATTGCGCTTTATAATTATGGCTTTTAGCTGAACATTTTTAAAAGTATAATTTTAAAGTGTGTTCCTCCAAAAAGGACAATAGCCTGTGAATGCATTGCGGAATTGATACATTAATTTACCAATCACATTAGATAGTGAACCCTAAAGTCTTTCTGTATCTGACACTGCTTTGATAAATTTGCACTGATAGTCACTGTCTCTTTCTGCAATGATCTAGATAATTGCCATGTAAATGTTTCGGTTCCTCCTATTTCCTTTTGAACTTACTATCATAACAAGTTGTACAGGTTCTTTTTCCACCATGCTGACTAGGGTTGGTCATGCAAAATTATATTTGCATGGAAATGAACTGCCAGTTGGGAAAATCCTATCTTCATCCATTTTTGTGCATCTACATTTAAACAATGCTAAATGGTTGCATAATTTATAAACATCCAAAGAACACAGCAAGTACCACAAAGATATTTTGTAAAGTAAAATTAATGGTTTGCAATTTTGATGTTATGTAAGGTTTATTAGATTGAACTTCAATTTAGGCATGTCATTTGTCACATACTACATGTGTGTCACAATGCACAATAATAATCAGTATCAGGAGACACTGCTCGACTGACTGATTCTACTGTGCATAGTGCTTTTATGAGCAGGTCATAAGACTTGGTGCATCAAGTGCTTGAGACTAATTTATATTTTTATAACTTTATCCGTGATAAAGTTTAAGTTACCAAAAACTGAAAAATAATGTACATTTCAGAGTTATACAAATAGGCCTTTTTCATGGAACAAGGAATCGGTTAACAACTTACAGCTACTTATGACTGACCGACCATTATATACCTTAAAAGTGTAGTTCTTTCCTTTAGAGAAATTACAAAGAAAGCCAAGGAAAGCCAAGATGTAATTGAGTACAGATCTTCGGTTCATCACGCAGGGTTTTTGCAAGCCGTTGAGTAGACGAAAGGATGGTTCCTCAGTGTGTGAAACCGACTGTCAAACATGGAGGAGGAAGCGTGATGGTCTGGGGCTCTTTTGCTGGAGTCTGTGCGACTTGCACAGAGTGACTGGCACCCTGAACCAGAACTGCAACCACAGCATTTTGCAGCGCCATGCAATACCCTCTTGTATATGCCTAGCTGGTCAGGGGTTCATCCTACAGCAAGATAATGACCCAAAACATACCTCCAGGCTATGTCAAAACTACCTTAGAAGAAAACAACAAGAGGCTTCAAATCATGGAATGGCCGGCACAGTCTCCAGACTTAGACTCCATCGAGCTGGTTGGGGATGAACTAGACTAGACAGAAGGGTGAAAGCAAAGCAACCTAGAAGTGCAACACATTTGTGGGAACTTCTGCAACAGCGCTGGGAAGAACTTTCCAAACAATATTTGATTTCCATTGTAGAAAGAATACCATGAGTGTGTTCGGTTGTTATATCTGCAAAAGGTGGCTACTTTGAGTCCAAAAATTTATTAAAATTTAATTTTTATTAATTTGATAAAATGTTGATTCCATGATTTATTTATTTTTATCTCCAGTTTTTTATTTGTTCTATGCTTTAATTTCAGAGTACATTGAGAAATTAATCTGCATAAATTTAATTTAAAAATGGAGATGTTCTAAAAATTTTGACCGGTTGTGTGTGTGTGGGTGTGTGTATATATGTATGCATGTTATATTATATTGAGCATTATTTATTCAACCAAAGAGATAAACAGATAGAAATGTAAGAACTCTGAACAAACTTTTGCCTAGTTCCTATGGCAACCCCCAGCTACAACCATAGATGTATTTCTGCTTTTTGGAAAGCATGTTATCATATTCAATACTAGTCCCATCTACACGACCTCAACTTGGTGACATGAGGGACTTCGTTTGACCCCATTAAGAATGTGCGTCACTGACTCTGCACCAAAATGAAATCACTTCCTCAGGGACTCGCCAAACATCACGGGGTGGAGAACAGTACCATCTGCCTAGTGCTCCCATATGATTTTTTTATTTAATAAGCTATCGTCTGTTTTAAAAAAAAAATCACAGAATTTTTCTTTTTCTTTTTGTTGTTTTAAACACTCAGATAAGAACTGGTTGTAATAATGTAATCTAAGGTGAAACTTTAAAAGACTGCATCCAAGCAGAACATTACCTTGAGAACATTACGATTGCATATCTCCTTGTTTTTCACTGAAAGCAACAATTTGAAAAGTCAAGGCACCACACCAGTCTCATTGATGCTGTGATCACTGGATTCGTTTAGGCCACCTGCAGTTGCAGTGGTGTACTAAGTGGGAAATTATGTACTTTAATCCTGGGTGATTAAATCATGTCTTGGACTGATGAGCTCAGTCGGTACCCCCTGTAAAGGACCTGGGTCTTTTGTAAAGCAGCACAACATTAATGTCTAAGAAATTGTTTTGTTAGAATGAGGTTTGGTATATAAAATACATGTTTTTGTTGTTGCAATAGGTGCGATGGAATTAACTGGAATGAATGACTATGCATAATGATATGACTTGGTTTTCAAAAGTGGAATTTTTATTTTAAACCCGTTGATGTTATGGATAATGCAGTGGGCTGACAAATTGTAAACAGCATCACACGGTACTACAATACTTCGCAGTAATTTTGCTTCGCGCTTAACTAGCATACATATGTCCTAAATTATTTTTTGCTACCTGAATAATATTAAAGTTACCTTTAAAATTGACTAAAAACGGTGGAGACGAGTGCATGTATCGCTGTTGTTAAGTTTTATTGTTCTTACATAAAGTATGCCCAATAAGACTGAGTTCATTTATAATGGATCAATAAAATGTGAAATGCCCCCCATCTTTGTTTACAGTGCAACACCGCCTGTGTTACGGTCGGTGACTCCATTTCCACGGCATCCCAGTAGTTACGAGAGTACTTAGGATAATTTTAATTGGTGCAGCTCACCACTTTGGATGGGAATGCTACCATAAGCCACAGACCGCCAAAACGACGTACTGCTAAATTATGATATTACTTTAGAGTTGTTGGGGTTTCGGTTTTGGTCACATCGTATATCGTTAACTCAGATTTTATCGTATGGCAAGTAGTATAGACACAGGGCAGTGTTTTTGAATTGATAAAAGGGAGAAGAGGAACCTAGTAGTACCGATTGTAGTAACACCCCTGCAAAGGTAATAACTATTGTTGTGGAAAGTTCAATGTGTAATAATGTGCAGTGAATAAGTTACGATTTGCAAGTTAAAGTGGAATTCGTTTTGGTGGTCTCTTGCGTGCCGAAGTGGAGTAAACGTAAACAAGCAAAACATGCCCCCAAGCGATATTTCCTTTATCGTTGTTCCACTGTTTGTTATCACAAAACAAACGAATTTGGAAACGACTTGGGACGATTGGCTTAAAATTGTGAATCTTTAGCTTTTTATTTTGAAGCTGAAAAACAACGTGAAACAATGGAAATAAAAAGTCGACTATGTTATTTGCTTAAATTAATTTTTTACAAGCCATTATCATTATCTTATTCGCGAATGTCGCCACGAGCAATTATTTAACGTATTTTTCCTATTTCGTTTGGAATCCGCGTACATTGTCAGAAAGATGTCTTCGAAAATGTTTCAAGGCAATTCTAAACAGGCAGCGTAACTGTTACAACACTTAAATCAGAAGTGGTTGGGTAATAAATTAATCACTTTAACCGAAAAGGACCAGTCTTGCGTTTAGCTTAATTTTTGACAAGCTGCCCTCTTCTAGCCCTTACATGTTAGGCCTAGCCTATATGTTTTTACACATACGTTTACAAGAATTCCAAAAGGTTTGCCAGTTAGTGACGTCAGCGAGTAATTAATATGTAGGTTTAAATTTACATATTCCCTATGTCGTGGTGCTCGTTGTCCCGAAGGTTGTGAGTGAGTGAGCAAGAGCTGGGGAGGCTGTAATACTGGTACAGAAAGAGCAAGGGGAGGAAACGTAAGGAATGGCTGAAAGCTCAATGCTTTTAACAGGAAACAAACCACAGAAAGAGATCAGATAGTGTAAATGCAGCACTTTTTATTATTTGCTGCAGTTTAAAATGTGCCCTGGGACGGTCGCATTCCAAAAACCTCAAAGAAGCCCGGTTCCTTGTTTTAATGAGACACCGAAAACGTAAAAAAGCGAAAGGTGTTGCTCGGTCTACAGTGGTGCCGATGTTCAGAGTTTACGCTGCCATGAGGAATTAACGCGGACGGTCAAATTTCGAATACTTTTAGCGGCTATGGACAAAACCTTTTTGCTTTAAAACAATTAATAGAAAGATTTTAGAAAAGATTGAAATAGGCATTTGATTATTTTGAGGGTCGTGGACCGCGAAGATGTATTTGCATGTTTGGTTGATTTATAACTGATTAAACGAACTCATGGATTTACGCTACGGACTTTGATACAAACTCTTTAACTTTTGTAAACCATCTTTATTTTTTTATTGGTAAAAGGAGAAAAAAAACACTACAAAAAAGAAAGACGGCTGCTGTGTTTAACCAAAGTCAATAAAATAAAAATGCGCTTTTCGGTCATTCGGATGTTACTGTCGGGATGGTACTTCTTATGTGGATGTGCCGTTGGACAGGGGCAGGCTACCCCAACTCTTTGCCCAACTTCGTGTCGCTGCGACGGGGACGAAGGTGCTGATTGCGCAGGGAAAGGACTGGCCGCTGTTCCAACTGGATTAAGTGCTTTTACTTACTATCTGTAAGTAACTAAAGCTTTCTAACTCTCTCAATAATACAAGTGTGGTTAATTAATTGTGTTGTGAAATTTTATGTTGAATCAAATACTTTGATTGTGGTACATATGCGCCATCTGCTAGGACTGTATCTCCATGTATTGTAAACATATGGTTTCCATATGATTTAAGGCCTTCAATATCTATTTTTTATACTATTGAGCCTTTTTTTAAAACGAGTATTAAAGCAGATTACTTAAAAACATACACAGTGGAGGGTAGGAGAGACCCACTGAAAATAAGCAAGCTACTGAGCATTCCTCATCCATTTTACCCCTGATTTAAAAAGGTAAAGGAAAACGTCGTAATTACTGGAGGTTATGTAAAATTCTTGATGTGATGTAGCTGTCATAACTTGACATAGCTG
>JAOVYW010010138.1:18770-28876 GCA_025775045.1 Hiodon tergisus
TGTCACATTTTGGACATGTTTTCTGTGTGTTCGCGGTCATTTGGGTTGACACAAATACAACCGCATTTTTGTAGTTTATTTTTTTGAGCGGAAGTTCTTGCAAATCAATTAATCAGTATGATTTAAGATCCAATTGTTATACGTTTTGATAGTTAGTATAATAACCATATAATAAAAGTTAACTGCTCACGTCTATGTTTCAAGGCTCATATGCCTTGAATATTTTCACTTCATCACTTAGATGTTGGTTTTTCCCCAATTGTCTTTAATTAACTAGATCCTGAGTGATTGAAAATACAGCGCCAGAGAAAATCAGTGACGTTAGGATTCCTAAACAAAGAGTTGTTCTTGGTTCTAATCACTAACAGCGATCAACCCCCAACAGAAGATTATTAGGGGCGAAAGCATAGCTCAGGATAAGGTTTTGTCGATCTCATTCATGGCTGCCAGGGCTGGTGAAAAAAAACTGAATCACTTCTAAACCAAAATTTGAATGACTCTCCCACCACGTCAAAATACACTTACACCGGTAGATTTTACCTCTTGTAGATGAAAATATAACTATTTAAATCCATACTCCGATCGTCTATGATATACAACGGCTATTAGCGGTTGACGTTTACTGTCATAGATTCGAAAGTAACATTTGTTGCCATTTATGAGAGGGGGGAGAACCAGTGGACGATAATGGTCCGTTTAAATCAAATTCGCCTTGTTTAAGCCTCGTGAACAAACCACCCTGCACCTCATATATCTTGTTCTGAAGAGCAAGGGAAAGCCTGTACTTGACAGGCGGGTCTTGGGAGAACTTTCCGTTAAAAGAAAATGCATTAATAATAATAAAACGTACACGGCTGTTTTTACAATTTAAGGTCTTCACTGGCCAGGACTTCTCCCGTGATTGGCCCATGCTACATGCCGAACAAAACCTGATATCTTCCCCACCTCTTCTAGAATTTAACACTAATGAGATACAGGCAGGGCCCGACGTTTCAGACACAACAATCCGTGCAGTTTTCACCCCCATTATCCAATTATAATAATGTGCTTGCCATGACCATAATGAGTGTGTAGGAGCAAGCGATAGCCAGTATTTCTTCAGAAACGTCCCTGCTCAGATCTAAGTAAGTCTTCTGTTTATGTCTGGGCGCATTTCCTCTTCTTTCGGATAGGTGGAATGAGTTATGAGGAAAGGTTTAGCAATCATTTTAGGAATGGAAAGGAACGTCTGTAAATGAAACATAATACTTTAATAGTCGCTGCAGCCGACGTTTACTCCCCACCTCTGTCCCCTTCCAGCTTGCGAAACACGGAATTATCCGCTTTCAAAATAGACTTGTTTGTGCAGTAAAGAATTGGAAACAAGCATAACCGATCTGAATACGTCTTTGTCTTTGGGAGAATTTCAAAGACATTCCTCTTTTTAATCTGACACTTCCAGAAAGGGTTTATAAACAAACACGAATTACGAAACGTCTCTGTCGCCATCTTGTGGATAAATGTACTCCTTATGAATAAATGCACTCATTATTATAATGTCCTCATCCTTATTTCACTCCTGCCTGGAAGTCTCAATGCAGAAAGGATGAATTTCTATCAGGCCTAATTTACCATTCTGACCTGACTTTTATGACATGTTTCCATACAGAAACTAGCAACTTCATTTTCAAAGGCATGTGCAGTTCGCGGTCTAAACACAGAAAATAAAATGCTTTTAATAAAATGGAGGACAAAAAAAGCATTTTAAATGTGCAGGAAAACAGTGTTGAATTTTAATAATGCAATATTAATAACACTGGGTAAACGATAGTGAAAATATACATTTATTTATTTATTTGTTAGCTGCCCGCAGATTACTGGTAAACCAGTTAAAGTAATATACACGACCATTGCACTGCAGAACACACCTTTGCACTAGTACAGAAAGTTTCTTAGGGGCACTAAAGCAAGCCATGTATCAATACATTAAAAACAATATGGGGATTGTGTATGTATATCATACCTCTTGCTTGATTAGCATTTTTTTTAAGGCTCTCTGAAAAAAAATACTACTCTTCATTTTGAAGATCTAAATAAATTTAAAAAACGTTCTAACTTTTCACATCTGAGTAAAATGCCAGCTCTCTCTGGGATGTCCTGTGTTGATACGATTTTTAAAGGTGAATGCTTTCGATATCAGAGGCGGTGGTGGTTTTTCTGCCGAAGTCGAGAAGCTATATCTGACAAGGGTATGCCTACTATAAATTTAACGGGACATGAATTAAAGGGTGACGTGAACGTCAGAGAGGAAATTCCAACCGTCGTAGAAGGCAAACAGTCAATGGATGCCAATCATAGGTTTATTTCAACGCTGTCAGCATTAAAAAGCCATGACTTCTTTCAGGTAACATACACTCGTAGCAATGCAATGATTAATAAAAACCGTATTGCAAATATGTGGTATGAAAGTAAATGAACGAAAGCCTAAAATGAGATTTTGCTAGTATTAAAACCCCAAAAACCATATATGCAGGTCAGTTTCAAAATCAAATGAATGTACAAAAATTCCATGTTACCTAAACACTAAAAAATATTTACAATTCCTTTCTTTAAAAAAAAACCAAAAAAATAACATTTGCATTAAAACAAAACATACATGCATGGGGAAAATATAAGAGGGAGAAAAAATATCCTTATAAAATAAAGCATTCAAATTTCAGAACTGTTAAAGAATACATTCACTAATATTGAGCAGAACGTCCTGACGAGAGAGGGAGAGGGAGAGTGAGGGAGAGAAATGCAATCTATCATTACAGCCATCACACTCACAGCTCTCGGTTCCCCCTGATAAATATTTTCAGGTCCCAATTCCTGGAGCTTCGCTAGCATTCCCGCTGGTCGGTCTGAGAGTAAAAGTAAGAACACTTGGTTGAAATTTCACTAGTTTCAATCATAGGACTCAGCCCAGTGGCAGGAGAGAAACGTGCCCTTTTTTTCTTTTTTTGTCAGTGAAAAAATACAACATACTGCTGCCGGCAACATGCAGGCAAACGGTTCCCTTCATGCATTTGATCCCAGTAAGGAAAGACCCAGGGTTTCAAATGGGTAAGATAAATTGATTGGAATGAACAACAAAGCCCATCTAAATGTACACAACCTGAGGTTATGTATTTTCATAGTGTCGATTCTTATGACATAAGAGTACATTTCTGTGGTTCTGTCTTCTTTCCACCCATCCGTTTGGATGGACAGGTTGGCCAGCCATGAAACGGAGCTGTCTGCGCATTACCGGTTGAAGCTTTAAAGCTGTAACAATATCTCTATGGCAGTTAGAGAATTTAATCTACCCTACTATTAACACCTAATAATGTACACTTTCCTTTATGTTTGATTAACTTGAGCGATCAGAGCATTAATAGTAGGCAGCTGTACCTTTGATGCCATCACTGTTGTGCTTCTGGAGCAAAAGACCCAGGTCACACAGTTTGCGAGAGAATCCTACCTAACGTCAGCCTGATGGGTTTACCCAAGCTCCTCTGCACTCACACTTTACAGCTAGCATTGGCGTCCTTCATACCACCGGTGTGTGTGTTTGGTGGTGGGGGGGGGGGGTGTTCTGTGTATGTCTGTTTGGGATGGTTTCTATGTCTGTGTATGTTTGGAGGGGTGTTCTGTGTGTGTGTGCGCGTGTGTGTGCAGGGGGGGTTGTTCTGTGTGCGCACGCGCGTGTACAGGGGTGGTGTAAATTCAGTCACTTCCTTGAAATACAATATCGTCCCAAATAATGCTATAGAACTGCCTTTTTCTCACTTGCCTAATAAAGCTTTCCTTTGAATCTGAATGGCCCATCGTACGCACCCTATACAGAAGGCAAGGATCGGTGGACAGACCCCAACACAAAGCACAGAGGTTGTGCCAATTGACACAAACCAGCACACACCGGTTCACTCTGATATTTAAGCCATTTATGGCTGGCAGTTCTTTTATTGCTCCACCGGTCCAACGTAAAGGAGGGAAAAAAACCCTAAAAACCCAATGACCTTCCTCAGTCTTGTTAACAACGTAAAGAGATAAATCGCTAAAGAAGGAAAAAAATTATTCACGCAACGGGAGTCCTCTTTTTCAATGCTTCTAAAAGAAAGGATGAGGAGAGAATGCACATCAGTTTCCGTGCTGCGGCTGTGGGGGGGGTGGGGGGGTGGGGGGTCAGTCCCGGTGCCAAGTGGCGGAGAGCTGGGAGCGAACCGGAAGGACGACTGGCCGGAGCCATTACTTGACCAGCCGTTTGGCCACGTCAGCGTACGCAATCTCCACCTCCTTGTCGCTGGGGCAGGTGTTGGTGAACTCCTCTCGGGTGTAGGCATTGCCCAGGTATTTCCAGATACACGTCATGTCTCTGGGGATCTCGAACCCGCGGTATTTCTTGGCCACCACCTACGGGCAGAAGATGCGTTAACCAAGTGCTGCTGTGAAACGACATACATATTTCTCCTTGTTCCACCCTGCCGGGGAGAGGAGGCGGGTTTGGTACCTAGCACGCTTTCCTGAATGTTTAAAACCCCCTATGGAATTTTGGTTGTTGTTGATCTCTATGCCAACACCACCTGGTTACAACTCAGCAAATGAATGGATCTTATTGGATATGCCATTGGTTCATATGTCACATGGTTTTATCATCAGCCTACTGAGAGTGTTTAAAGAGTTCATACTGTTATTGTTCCAGGTCATACCGTTATTGTTCCAGGTCATACCGTTATTGTTCCGAAAGTGGAAGGGAGAAGCTGAGAGCTTTTTACCAGAGTAAAGCAGAACTAATACACCAATGCTGACATAACTATTCATACCAGCTCTTCCTGATGCTGACCCCTAACGAGATGTCCTGATAGGGGGCGAGTGGTTTTAAACAGCAGAGCAGTGGGTGGTCGTCACCTCACCTTCACGATGTGCAGTTTGGGGAGAAGGTTGCAGTCAGCCAGAGTCATGTCGTCCCCGTCCAGGAATTTGCGGGTGGACACCGGGACGTCCTCGATGCTGTTGTGGTCGATTTCGTCAGGCAGGGGGCAGCGGAGGTACTCGTCCAACTTCTGGAGGGTCTTCAGTAACCCGCGCTCCAGGGCTATGAGAGAGGGAGACCGCACCGCACGCACCCGTTAGAACCTCTGGGAACTGTTCTCCCATAAGACCGCAGGGTGGTGTAAAAGTTTACCGTCGTTGCAGTGCAGTTTGCCGATAGTCTGTCTGTGCTCTAAACTGATCTGCTCTGGATAGCATCACCCCTTTAGGCCTAACAAGTATCGTGTTATAATACTACTGGCCTTGTTAGAAAAAATTACATTTAAAAAATGTACAAATGTAATATCCAACTGTAAATATTTATTTGCTAAAAAGTATATTATTATTATTTCAAAGTAATACTTCTTAAAACCTAGGCTATACGTGCTCTGCTAAGCGTTGTTTCCATATGAAAAATTGGAACTGAAACCATCAGCTGGGTCTGACGCCATGCCGGGTGTTTAAAATATGGCGATGCCAATCGAATTGATACATAGTTCAACCATAATTAACATTGACCTTTTCGACCTTATTGAAAGCTGCTTAATCTTTCCCGTTTCTTGTCGCTTAAATCGTAAAAAATACGATTTAATAACGGAAAGTATTTTATCCACTCTCCTGCCACAAGAGGGCAGTATTTTACAAGGAAATAACAATAGACTAAGGACTTCTAATACAGTTTTAGGTACTTTGCTTAGTTTAACTCTTTCCCTTGGAAACGCATCTTAACTCGCATAACTCTTTAGCCAAGAATGCCAAGAATGTTTTTTTTTTTTTTAAATCCACTCAAGCTGCCACTGAAATCGACAAATAAACCGGACACAGGACCTAGATATGCAGTATCTTTCAGAAATCAGAAATTTCAGAAATCATTCTACAAACCAGAATGACTTCATACAGTCAAACGTCGGCCAGTCAATATCTGACCAGGGTGGAAAGCCACAATAAAAAACCGCCCATTAAGAGGTCAGTTTATACAAGGCTCGTGGACACAACCTTTTTGCTGTAACAGTTTAAAAAGATGCTTTATTAAAACTAACGCTTTTACACTTTTCCCCCTTTATTTCCTCACAGAGTGATAACATATTAACGCAGCCGTTTTCTTTTTGAAGCGAGCAGGCCTTCTATCAACCAGCGCTCTTCAGGAGAGCGTTTATGTAACGTAGAGGGCCGGTTTGGTTCTGTGGCGCAGTGATTTACAGAAATGTGAAGGAGTAGAGAACTGGAGCCGTCGGACAGTGACAGGAGGAGCTCTGTGGACAGAGAGCGGCGCTAACAAAAGGCCAGTGTTCAGGGGTTGCCCTCGGCGACTGCCAGCTCCCGCCGGCCTTCCCTGGTCGCATGGCAACGGGAATTCTCGTCCAGCGCAGAGTAATCCAATCAGAGGCCTGCGAGGTCATTCCTGTTGAGTTTGACCTTTCTCTTCCTTAACTTTTAAACAAGGTTCACACTTCATAATGAAACCATCAAAGAACATTCAGAGGGAACATTTGTTTTTTGTTTTTTTAAAGGCCTCTTCAAACAGAATCCCCTCCTTGTGACACATCAAAGCCACCACATGTCCCGTCCATGTGACACGGCCCCTACGGAGCAACGTGCTCCCATTGAGAAGACGACACATGGTCACACCACTGCTCTTGAAGCTCACCCTCGTTGGCGTCCGGTTTGGAGTTCTTAATAAATGCAGAGAACTTAGCGAAGATGTCCATCCCCGCAGTGTTGGACTCAGGGTGCCGGGCACTCAGCTTGGTGTACCTAAATATAGACCACAGTGTGAGCAGAGACCGAGACCGATGGGAGAAACCCACAGATACTATTCCATTCAGTACTGCCCGCAGAGTCTAGCCACAATAAGGAAGAAACAAGCGGTATGCTCTCATGAATGTGGAATTACAAAGCTGCTAGGAGGTCTGCTTCATTAGCACAGACGCCCAGGACATAGCTACATCTACGTATTAGAACCACACCCGTTAATATCTTTTTTTAAGGATCACACTTGGATTCAAACTGCTCCAATTCAGATGACCTTAGCCTTTTGATAGATAATCACATATACATTTCCCTTTTCCAGCCAGGCAGTACAGCCTGAGGGAACCAGCTTATCTTCAGCTACAGTGTGATATAAGCCCACTGACAGGTCACTAGGTCTATGGTAAAAAAAAAAAAAGATTACAGTATTGACTAAGACCAGCAAATAACCTCCGTGTTAGCCCCAAGCTGGCCATTGCTGGTGATCAATGAGGTCCATGGTCACCCTGACAACAGGGGTGCCATCTGGAGGACAAAGGAAAGACTCACTTTGGTGGGCTGAGGACATCTTCCAGGAACTCCTCGATTTTGTTGACGTCAGTCTTCACCTCCCCGTTGTAGGTGATGAATGGGGGGTGTGTGCCAGGGGCCAGGTTCTGAAGATCAGCTGGCTTCCTGTAGGGCACAATGATGATTGTGACATTTCTGTTCGCACAATAGAGCGACGGGTTGGGAGCAGTCCGGAAATGCACTAGCAAGGCTGTGAAGTCTGCAGAGAACAAACGCTGTCCTAGGCCGGTCCACAAAGCTCGCCTGGAGCCAGGATACAGACCCGTTAGAAGGTCCCGGCTTTCAGCTGGGAGTGGGCGCGCGAGTCCTTGTGAGCGAGCTACAAAACGCTCGTACGAGAGCTGTCGGAAACGCTTTCGCACAGGCGTGAGGTATTAATGCAGAGCCGATGAACCTATACCGATGTCCCTACCGTGGCGCGTCATCCTCCGGAAATAAACCTGAAGTTCTGTCCTCCCGTTAACTGCAGAGTGGCTGGCCTCCCGAGAGGCTCAGCGCAGACTGGAGTTTGTGAGAAAAACCAGCCCATGGCATTTGCCAATTTTGACCAGGAGAGAACAGCGGTGGGGCAAAACTGGCAGCGGGGCTGGGTTTCTCTTGGCTCTTCACTAACAACCATTTCCAAGAGGCTTCCCAGACACCCGCAGGCTAGCAGTGCCGTCGAGAGGGACGTGCCGCTCCTCCAATCGGCGCTGAGAATCTCGTGCGAGCCGTTTAACCTGCATGCAGGAGACCAGTTGTACTTCCTCACACTCTCCGCGTGTGGAGGCGGGAGTTGCGCGATCAGCGATCATTCCAAATTGGAAAGATTAAGGGTTGCACACGGTGAGGGAGAACTGGGCTAACTGCAAACACCGCTGTATAGCATTCATTCACTCACTCCGGGCGGTATCCTGGATGATAAAACATAAGTACAAATCAGAATTTCCGCACATTTGCGCCTGGGGGGGTGGGGGGGGGTGGACTTCATAACGGAGCCCCTTCCAGACACTGTAAATGAGTGGAACAACAGGAGTAGCAACAGGCACGTGTGCTGCTATGCGTTTACAAGATGGTATTCTCTGCTTTACCACCATCAGACCACTCAGGCTTCAAGCAATGTTCTGCTCCTTCCCCACAAGACCAATATAGGGCATATTCGAAATATATATTAGTATTTTGTGTGGCATACAGATTAAAGTGTTTAAGGCTTACAAGTGAACTTCACAGGGATGCGTGTATGAACCACACAGTTCAGACGAAGTCAACGCTAAACGCCATCAGTTGCAAACGCTCTGGGGAACAATAACAGGAAGTGACCTCACCTCGGAGGCATGAATAAAGGAAATGACCTCAACCCTGTGGCATGGCCATGGCTTTGATGAGACTAAAGTCCGGGGGAGGGAGCCGGACAGACTCGCTAACCTCAAAAGGAAATGGTGAGGTTCTTGTTCACCTTCACATACACACAAACCCACCCACACCCCCACAGGTCTTGTCGCCAGACTAAAGAACAGGAGCGTGACGCAGAAAAATTCACTCTTCCACACGTCCACCTGCTTGTTCAGGGGCTCCTGTCCAAATATAGTCTGCTATCCTGAACAAGAGGAGTCTAATTCAGTGATTTCCAGGTGCTTTGTCTGTACAGGGTTGTCTCGCAGGGTGTCTCACTGTCGACATCGGAATCCAGTTATGTTGATAACCGACACTCCTTGATGACTGCCATTTCTCATTGACATTCTGAAACAAAAGTAGTGAAACAACGTCTTCGCTCAGCAGAGCAGAAAGAAGTTAAAAACGCCCCCGGACCTTAGCGAAGTAATGCGGAAAGCGTTGACGCGGCCGGAATGATAGCCAATTCTTCCGTTAGTTGGCTAAATTTGGAAAAGAAAGAGAGGCCTCAGTGTGATTGGTGGGAAGTAGAAGGAAGAAGAAGAAAAGAAAAAAAACGGCAGAATTCGTTTTGGGGAAGAAGAAAATCCCCGGAGACATAAAAATTAAACAAGAAGCCTTTTGTGCACAATTCCCTCTGCTTTACGGAGGCTGAGTGGGGGGAGTTCTGCACTTCTGCGTGACCATCCTGACCACACAAAGGAACGTCTGATCGGTCAGGAGCAACTTTGAGGGCTGTACTGACGCTTCCTCCAGCTTGCGGGCGCGCGCAGCCGCGGCCTCTGGTGGCCGTAGGCCGACGTATCGCCGCGGCTTTCTCTTCCATCCTGTTGCATTACCGTTCGCGTGAAAAAGCTGGTTTAAATACACCTTCACCGTAGATAATGGAAAAGGTTAGCCACCTGTAAAGGACGCAGACAAAGGATTGTGCGGGTGATCGCCGGCCGGCATTAAAAACTCCTACGGCTGTTCGCGAGAAGAACGCACAATCCTGGATCCTGCGATAACAGCAGCAAATGGAGACAGAGATGACACACGATCTGACGGAGTGGGGAGGGGGGGGGGAGGGAGAGAGAGAGAGAGAGACTTTACTTTCCCGTTTCCTGGGGAACACAGGCTCTCACCTCTTCAGGTCGACGGTGGTGACGTTGAAGACCACGCCCTTCAGCCACAGGATCATGAAGAGACGCTGGGAGAAGGGGCAGTTGCCGATGCTCTCCCCGTCACTTCCGGCCTGCTCACAAAGACAAAACGGCGGAGAGCCCGTCATTCTCATCCCTCCAAACGCAAACACCACATCACCACGTGGGTCACCAGGTAAAGATGCTACTGAGCCCTCTCAAACACGCAAGGATTTCTAAACATTTGCTGAAATATCCTTTTTT